>VZUI01063161.1:0-134350 GCA_013401135.1 Cettia cetti | reverse complement strand
TCTGGGGTATCGGCCACTCCCCCCAGCTTGGTGCCATCAGTGAACATCCTGAGGAGGCCTCTGCCCCTTCTTCCAAGTTGCTGAGGAGTAAGGTAAACAACTGGGCCCAGTACTGAACCTTGTGTGACAGCAGTAGTGACAGGCCTCCACCTAGATCCTGTGCCGCTAATTATGACCCTTTGGGATCTGCCAGTTCTCCATCCGTGTCACTGCCCCCTCATCCAGTCCACACTGCCTGAGTTTGGCTACGAGGATGTTGTGAGACACAGTGCTTTCACCTTGCCACTGGGTGTGACCATACACTGGTTGTTGCTGGGGATAGAAGAGCAGCCAGATGCATCCAGCTGGAATGACCTTAGCTATTAAGAGAAGGGCATGAGGAAGTCTCTCTCTTCATGGCTGAGTGCACAGCACTTCAGCAGCTGGCTGCCTTGAGTACTCCCTCCAAAAAACTCTGCTCTGAAATATGCCTTAGCACCAAACTCCTGGGACTGTGGAGGAGGGCTCAGTAGACAGAAAATAGCAGGTAGAAAATATCTTTTTGTAACACAGCTGAAACAGCTAGAGGTTCTGCTATTATGAAACCTGCCTTTTTTCTTGCGCTATGGACAGCACACCATGTTCTTCTCCTGGAGAAATCTGTAATCACCAAAGTCTTGATATCATGGGAGGTCACTGAACAGGCTCCATTTCCTGACTGCCAATGGCTCACTTTCTCAGTTCGCATTTTTCCCATTCACTAGGTTTACAGCCTGTTGAATTTATAGGGTCCTATACTGGTGGAAGGATATAAAAAATAATTGAAAAATAAAATCATAGAATCATAGCACAGTTTGGGTTGGAAAGGACTTTAAACATTATCTTATTCCAACCCCCTGCCACTGGCAGGGACACCTTTCATCAGGTTGCTCAAAGCCCCATCCAACCTGGCCTTGAACACCATCAGGGATGGAGTACCCACAGCTTCTCTGAGCAATCTGTGCCAGTGATTCACCACCCTCACAGAAAGAATTTCTTCCTAATGTCTACTCTAACCTATTTTCTTTCAGTTTAAAGGCATTTTCCCTTATCTTATCACTACACATCCTTATAAAAAGTCCCTGCCCAGCTCTCTTGTAGCCCCTTTAGCTACTGGAAGGTGCTAGAAGATCTCCCCATAGACCTCTTTTCTCCAGGCTGAAGAACACCAACTCTCTCAACCTGTTTTCACAGGGTCATCTTCCTGACCTCCTCTGGACTAGTTCCAACAGGTCCATGTCCTTATTATGGTGGGGGTGCCAAAACTGTATCTGCAGTACTACAGGTGGGGTCACTTTAAAATGAATACAGGAAATCACAGTTAAGGATGTTTGCAATTTGTCTCTAGTAATGAACCCATACAAATGAAAGAGAAGTAATACTGTTTCTCTGATTTTAGAGGGGAAAGCTGTGCCTTAGAAGTTTCCAGCTTGCAGGTCACTTTGCCTATGCATCTGTGAAAAAATGGGATCTTCCTTTAAGCTCTTGTAAGGTTTCAGGTGAAATGTATCATTGCGTGGATTGCTGTAACTATATGTATATCTCACATTTCCAAACATTATGTTATAAATTATCTGTAAATTAGTAGCACAATTTTTCACACATGAATGAAGACAATAATAATAACAACAAGAACAACATAATAATAACAATGATAATATAATAATAGTAGTAATGATAATGATAATAGTAATAGTAGTAGTAGTAGTAGTAGTAGTAGTAGTAGTATACCAATTCCATGTGAATATCTTACAACCTAGGACAGCTAGACCAAAAATAATAACAAAATAACTGAAGACCAGTACGGTGTTGGGAGTTAGGTTTGTTCCTTTTTTACTTAGAGAATTTTTCCCCGTAAGTTGCTAGGAGACTAACTACTAGGTACTAGAGACTAACTACTAACTACTAGGTACTACTAGGTACCAAAAAAAAGAGGTGGTTAGAAGTCGGGAAGCGGAGATAACGCGAGTTTTGGGGCAGGTAAAGGACGGGGGTGGGGGCAGCTTCTCTCTCTTGCTCTCGGCATCGGAGAGGGGTCGGGAGGCTGCTGCTGCTGCGGGAGGAGTTCGCTGTGACCAGCGGGTCCGGTCCTGGGGGAATCTACCATCATCTGTGTCCAGGAATTCTGAGCTGCCTCCTCCTGCCCTGCTGGACCGGGGCCGGCCCCGTCCCGCCGCCGCCGTTTTCTTCGGCACTGCTTCGGCACTTTTTGCTGTTCTGTGGCCCCGCACTGCCCAGCCCTGCGCTGCCGGGACATCCCTGCAGCTCCAGCTACCACCGGCAGAGCTTCTGATCTCACCCACCAGCCCGGGATTTTCCACTGTTTCAGCCTAGTGCTCTCGAAAGATCAGACTGCCCCGGGCTTTGTGAAGCAAATCCCCTCGAGGTTTTTCCTGATTCTGTTTACTATTAATGGTGTAATTGTTGTTGTTGTTTTGTCTTGTTATACATACTTGTAAAGAACTGTTATTCCTATCCCCATACCTCTGCCTGAAACCCCCTTTAATTTTCTAAATTATAATAATTTGGAGGGAGGAGATTTGAATTCTCCAATTCCTAGGGAGGCTCTGCCCCTCCTTAGCAGATACCTGTCTTTCAAACCAAGACATACGGTTACTCTTTACAGATGTGCTTAAATTCATTTTTTTTCCTTTAATTTTTGGATGTTGTTGGTTGTTAGGACATCATTCAGAAGGAAGAGAAAAACTGCTGCTCAAAACTCAGAACTATTGTTCAAAACACATTACAATTCAAAAAAATAGTTTAAAAAAGAAAAGAAAATACTGAAGGAAGGAAAAACTGGGGACAGGAAGAAAATCAGAAACAAGCACTGTGAAGACTACAATGGATACATACAATGATTATCAGAGATGCCAGCACTGGGTGCACAATTCACTGCATTGTTTATTGTACATGCTTCATCATTTGGGGAATAAAGTCACGAAGAGAGATTCTACAGGTTCTCTATGCTACCCAGAGCTGCAATGGGTCACTGACTGATGGCTCTTGTGAGCATGTTTTCACATGTACAATACAAAGACATTTTTAACTGAGGCTTTTAAAAGCCTGACAGGATATTTTACTTGTTTTGATGGATGATGTCATTTTCCAATTTTTGACAAGTGCTGAGATACCACAAAAAAGACAGTTTTCATAGTGATTCAGCCCTGAGCCAAAACTGAAAGTTCACATAATTTAATTTGACTGAACATCCAAACTTCTGCTGATATTTCTCATCTGAGCCTTCTAGGTTTTTAGACTTGACACTATTGCTGCCAATTTTATTGGCCAGATCTGCAGTTCTGTGAGCCTGTGAACTCCCGGGCTGGAGACACTGATGCCACCATTGCCAGGTTATACTGTGACTTCTGCTTTGTGTGGCCTCTGCTGGGCAGCAGGAACATGCAGCTCAAGGTGCAATGTTCACATTGATAGTCCTGAGGCTAACTGGTCTCACACCCTGGAACTTCAGGTAGGCTTCTCCACCTCTCACCCCTTCTGTCTCCTCCTCATCACAGAATTGCCTCACCTCTCCCTTTCCACCACCATGGGCTGCCAAAACTACAGGTACAGCCTGGTCAGAGCAACCTCTCCCCTGCTGGACACCTGAAAACACCGACAATTAAAGTGCTCTACGTTAAAACCAAAACAGCACACAGAACAAAGAAACAAACTAAAAACGAAGGAAAAAAACCCCTTAAAACAACCAAACAAAAAAGAAACAACAAAACAAACCCTGACTTCCTGTATCTTTGCAGATTGAGAGCTCCTTCCAGATTCACAGCCTGTGTGTGCTTTTCCCCAGTTGCACACCATAGCCCACCACAAGATGATGAAATAGGCAGGAAGGATGGCATCATGACCACAAAACAGGATGCAACCCAAGATGCTGTCACCTGAAGTCAGCTCCTACACCTGTGCTTGTGGGACACAACCCCCACACTTGGTCAGACTGTCCCCCTTCTCTTTTCTCATTCTGGCCTTCCACACTCCTCCACTCCTCTGCTGCACATGTGGAACAGGTGGAAATGGTGACAGCCCTCCTGAGGGGCACAGGGCACACACACAGCACCTACACTCATGAAGGAGGCATGGAGCAGCTGACATAGGTCTTTCCCATACCACATGGGGTCCAGAGAATAGAAACAGTTTGCAAAGTACAAAAATTATTTTGTTATTAAGTGCAACCCTCTTTTTTCTGTTTCCCCTATTTACTTCTCCTTTATACTCTTTGGAGTCAGCCAGTGCATCTGCAGAGACCTCTCTGGTGAGGAAGAACATGGTGTTCTTACCCTTGAAGGGAGACTTGTTATTCCTCAGTTTTTGTTTGCACTCTTAATGCCAAAGGTCACCCTCAGAGCTTTCTCTCTCACACCAGTAACCAGTACCCCTCAGCAGCACAACCACAGCCGGAAGAGTGTATGCTGTTGGGAGACACACCTCCCCCTACACAAGGTTTTGGAGGCATGGCGGAAGTTCTCCCCATGTTCAGAGCCAGCATGGTTATGAAAAATCAGCTCTGTGCTGGTTATGCATTCTCTGATGTCACCTGGAAAAAAAATGAAGCAGGATCTCAAATATGGGGTTCACTTAGCAAAGCTGGGACTATGATCTGCAGCTGATGGTGCTACATGGAGCTGCTCGCCATAGCAGGGCTCTCCTGAAGCCAAGATGTGGATTGATCCAATGGCTAGTTCAGCATGGTAACAGGAACGCAGGAAGAACAACACTCCTCTCTGTGTCTGACCACCCTGTCCAACTACTTCCAGCATCTCCCCTTCTTCTCTGGGGTCTGCTCTCATCCACAGAGAAAGTACTGGCAGCCCAGAGGGAGTCCTTTTTGACAGGAGGGGACAAGCTTCCTTCAATTTCTGTGCAAGGTCATTGCCACCAACACATTTCTTTCTTGCAGCCCTTCGTGCCTAAGGCTCCTGGGGCTTGTCTGCGGAGCAGCTGTGGGGGACTTCCCATCTCCTGGAGGCTTTTGTCTCCCGTTCAGAAAAAGCAGCAAAAATCAGCCGTTTCTTCTCCTCTGTGTGTCTGCAAATGAAAAATAAAAAAGGAAATGAGCTCATTTCACTGCTATCAGTCATGAAGTTTTAAAGTGAAACTACTTCACAACATGGGATGTTGTCAGCACTCTCATAACTAAATCTGTTGTCAGACTAGTGATGAGTCAAGTGGTCCCTCTGCCTTCACAGCTGGTTGCCACCCTGACAGCTTTCACCAAGAGAGGGTTTCAGCCTGTGCCAGCACATTTCACAAACAGACCTCTCATGTAGAGGTTTCACACTGCCACAATGCAGCATGCAGACCATGAAATGGAAATGGTCCAGCCTCCCCCAGCAACATTCTGGTGGCTGGAGGCTGCTAAAATTCACCCCAAGCTTCTAAAATGTACACATAATGGCAGCATGTGTGTTTTTGTGTGCATGTTTGGGGTAGGTGAACAACCTGCTCCTGTAGTTCTGCCAGCTCCTGAGGTCTGGACTGTGATGATCACAATAAAGTCTTATACTTTCATGCCTTTTTTTCCCTAAGTAGACATTTTGAAATGAAACTTAAATAATATTATCTTTTTTTTTCCTTTACTATGGCAAAGAAATTGCCCCAGGATGCACCAAACACACCTAATGGCTTACTCACATAATTCACTGGCAATTTGAATGGTAGAGGAGATCCTATATTTATTACATTGAACATACCATGTACCTTTTTCAAACATATAGTTCTAATATTTAGAGTGAATGAAATACCAAAACACTTTTTAAAGCCCTAAAAATTTCAAGGCAGAATGTTTCACAAAAGATTCTCCCTAGGTTCAGTCCCTGCATTCTCTTATTTAATCTTCTTATCTTTTGCTCTAAGTTCAGAGAATCACAGACTCATAGAAAGGCTTGGGCTGGAAGGGATCTTAAAGATCTTGTTCCAACCCCTATGCCATGGACAGGAAGACCTCCCACCAGACCAGGTTGCTCAGAACCGCATTCAACCTAGTCTTGAACACTTCCAGGGATGGGGCATCCACAGCTTTTCTGGGCAGCCTATTCCAGTGCCTCACCACTCTCACAGTAAAGAATTTCTTCCCTGATATCTCATCTGAACCCACTCTCTTTCAGTCTGAAGCCATTCCCCCTTGTCCTGTCACTACATGCCCTTATAAAAAGTTCCTCTCCGTTGTTCTTGTCAGCTCCCTTCAGCTACTGGAAGGTCAAAGTTAGGTCACTCCTAAGCCTTCTGCTACAGACTGAGCAATCCTGTCTCTCTCAGCCTTTACTCATAGGAGGGGTGCTCCATTTAAAACCTTTCCCACTTCGTGTTTGTTTTGTGGGATTTAGGGGCAATAAGGAATTCTTTATCCAAACAGAGATTGTTCAAAAGAGGCACTTCCAAAACCCAGCTCAAAGAATTCATTGTTCACAATAGTCTGAAAATCCCCTGCCCATGCAAAGTAGCACCTGTCCCATCTGGAGAGCATTGGAAAGGTACAGAAGAGACACTGCAGCAGGGAGGCTCTGGTTCTGTGCTACACTGGGAATCCCAGATCACCATGCTGGTGTCCAGAAAAGCTTGCTTGGATTCTCTAATTCTCCTGTTAGACTTCACTGATTCACAGCAAGTCACCAATAATGAGCCCTGAGGGGGTTACCAGGTTGCTACCTCAGCTGCAAGGCAGTGACATGCCAGCAGAGCAGCAACTGTCTCACAAATGGGATTTCCCTTTTTTTTTTCAACCCACACATGCTGCATTGCCTATACACAAAAATTATGACAAAATGTGGGGGAGGCGCAGGAAACAAGGGAACCAGAAAAACAAGGAAGACAGAACCCAACAAAGATCTGGCAGAGCAGCAAGCAATGAAGAATTTCAGAAATGGAGCACATTCACATTCTAGGCAAAGATAGCAAGACAGAAAACAGCCGCAGTCACCATTCGAGTGAGGACCTCTGCAAAGGCCCAGCAGTAATAGTGCAGCTGTGCTAACACTATGCCTGGCGTTTGCACAGACACCTACACACACGGAGGAGAGCTCTTCAGCAAATACCAGCCTCATAAACAGCGATCAACACCAATATTTACTTTCCTAGCTCCTACCTCTGGACAGCAGTCGTAAAGACTGTCTTTTATGAGGGTGTTGTCAGCTTCATAGGTGCTAAAGCCCACTTAACAAAGTAGCTAGTGAGTATTTCCATCTCTTACAACCTTTTTAGAAAGCGAGAAACCTTTTTTGGTGGCTACCAAGGGGATAAATTTGGAGTGACCTTACAAGGAGCCATCTGCAGGGACTCTGCTTTCTGCTTTCACAGAAAATTCAGCTCACCAGATAATCTGCCCCACCTAATCTAAAACTGATTTTAGCCTAATACCAGGAAAATCATGTCAACAAAGGTTCCTTACAAATAGTCCTTGATTAAAGACCATTCAATCAATATAAACTTTCTTACACTCTAGCCATATCAAGGAGTGTCTCTGCTATTCAACCCCATCCTCAACCAAATGTTGCTGCTCTCAGCAGGAAAACTGGCTGGCCCATTCTGGCTCAGATGGGCATCCGATCAGACATATGCAAGTCATCTTCTGGTAGCATTTTGCAAGTAAGGAATTAATGCTGCGTGCTTCACAGAGAGGTGGTCATAGAGGAAAGGGTATGTGTTCATTCCTCTGCCAGTGACAGAGCACTGTAATACATGAGCAACAATGCTGTTCACTTTTTACTAGGAAAATTATGTTTCAGCTTTCAAGGGAAGCAGGAAAGAGAACAAAATAGGAGGGAGAGTCTAAGAATTAATTGTGGAGCATTAGGTAACATTTAAACAGCACATGAGATCTGTGCAAGTGGGGTTACATCCCAGCAGTGGACATGCAGTTCTCCTTAGTTTCTTTTCCTGGGTGGTGTGGGATCACAACGTCAAATCAAAGTCAAATTAGCTGAAGTATTTCCCTTAACTACCAAAACCTGCATTAATCTTGTCCCTCACCACAGTGAAGGTGTCGTCAGCACAGTAGTAGCTGCTGGAGGCCAAAGCTTTACTGCAGTTGCCACCAGAATATTTTTAACACAGAACAAGGCTATTTCCCTGAAAAGCAAGGTTGAGATTAATGCTTGAAGCTGGAGGATTTAGAAAGCTTTACTTGTAACAGTGAGATAGACCCCTGGAGGGAAGGTGCCTGAGAAGAGCAGACCAGAGAATTAGTGATTTAAGAAGAATTAAAAAAAACCCAGCCAAATAAAAATCACTCTCTCTTGGCATAGCCCATGGCCACATGCCACTGCACTTTCCTGAAATGACCTTGGTTTGTACTCCTGACAATAGAGGCAAGTTTCCTGGTCGGGTGCAGAGACACAAAGGGATCAACAGGAACTGTTGACTCTGCAGTCTGCAGAAACAGGAAAAGGGAGACAGAAAAACAAACAGCTTCTCAGTTAACACAAGGGATGTCAACACCAGTCTTGGGAGGATGAGAAGATAAACTCCAGTGATGAAACAGTACCAGAGATTTATTTAAGATCTTAGAGGGAGACAGAAAACAGCTTGAAAATGATTCAGCACAAATAACTGAGTTCAGAGAAAAAAACACCTAGTTTCCTTTCTCTCCCACTCTTGATTTCGTTTCTGCAACTTTTGATTTCCTTTCAGCAAACCTGCCCACTGTTGTCATATGTGGTGAGAATATGTAACACGTTGTCTTTTAATGACAAGTTCCTGATAAAACCACATCACCCACACACCAGTGAAGCTTGGAGCACATTATCTAGAGATGATTTTCTCTTCTCAGCTGTGTAATTGCAATAACTTTAAATGGTACTAAGCAGAAATTAACTGGACACCTGCTCCAGATGGGCAATGTTCCTTGGGCTGCTGCTTTGTTCCCTGCCATGGCTGTGCCCACCTGGGGATCCGTGGTCCTGCTCAGTGTGGCCACAGCAAGGAACAACTTTTGTGGCTGCTCTGGTAGAGCAGATTCCCTGGGGTCTGTGTTTTTCACAGATACACTTCTTTATTTAGGGAAATCGAAACAAGAAAACATCAGAGATCACTGGTGGCTTTTGAAACCACAATTGACTCTTCTTGCTCAGCCCTGTTGCACAATCCTGTAATTAACAGTGGCCTCACCATGTGCTGTTCCCGCCAAAATGGGCTATGATTTACACATCAGTATCTCCCTCACACACCAGAAAAACCCTGAGAGGATGTGGGCCAGATCTGGAACTTGAGGCAATTCCCTTCTAAACATCAGTGGGCCTCCCTGCATTACACCCTGTACTCAGATACATGGCTCTGGCTGCAGCGAGGAGGAGACCACAGGCTGGTCTATTAACCCATTCTGCACACTAAAGTGTCCCCTTTCTTATCACCTTTTATCCTTTTGTATTACCCTGTCTCCTTTATTACCTATTACCCCATTTTTACTACCTTTATCCCTATTTTAAAATAAAGAAAATAAATGAATACTCTCAACTATCCCACTGTTTGTGCCCAGCTGCCTTGATAGGAAAAAATATCTCCCACATATGCCCAAAAGAAGGATCCATCTCTTTGTGTGGCTGCAGGGGTATAGAGACAAGATGCCCTTTAAGCTTATCTGCCTTCAGGGTGAGGAAGTATTGCTGAGCAGGACAGGATTGAGGTTAATTTGGTTTTGACCTCACTAGAGGAAGAGTAATTTAAATAATTTGCCCAAGTATTTGATCTGTCTCCAGATTCACAAAGAAGAACAAGCCACATGTCATACCTGGCTCTGTCTGAACATGCAAAATAAATGTGCAGAGTCACACACATGTGCCAGCAGTGCAGGAGTCCAGTATGACCTCATGTCTTGAGTTTGTGAGCACTTTGCCTGCACTGGGCATTGCTGAGTACTGAGTGGGACAGGAGGGCATGTGGGGGTCTCAGTAAGGCCCCAGCCCCCTGTGCTCCCCATTCTGGAGAGGCTTCCATGATTTGTGTAGCAGCTGTCAGACTGTGGCTGAGAGATGCAGCCGCAGGCATCACATGCTGCAGACCACCACACCTCTTCCATGAGGGATGATGTGTCATGAAGACATCCTCCTGACCTGCTTACCTGCCTTGCCACCTCCTAAAACCCAACAAACTTGTTTTGAAGAAACAGTTTCTTACGTAAAGAGGAATGACTGTTGAAGGCCAGCTCTGCCTGAACAGGGCTGAGTTACTAACAGGTGTCTTCATACAACTGAAGAGGCCCCAAACACGTCGGGTCAAGGAAATAACCCCCTATGCCACATGAGCTATATACCAGCTGAGAGACGGAGGCAATACCTCCTCAAAAACATCAGAAACTTCGCTGTGGCAAACCTAAGCTGCTCTGACATCAGGGGACAATCTGGCAGGGTGCAGTGTGGTGCTGACAGAGCTGGCTTACTGTTTTGGGAAGGGCCTTGCAAAAGCCTCATCCAGCTATAGCTTTCATTTAGACATCTCAGCCTGAGAAATGTCCTGTCCTGAGCTAGCACCACTGCCCCTCCCACATGCCAACCCTGCAGCACCACTGTGCCACCTGCCTCCTGTCAGGCACCAAGGGGGCTGAGGTTTCCTACACAGGGAGAGAAATCAGTGTTTCAAGTGTGCCATCATTCTGGGAAATAGCAGGGAAAAGGCTGCCTGCACCGAGCTGGTCAATGAACTTCATTGAACTTCAAAGTCACCAGCCTTTCTAGACACTTTATTTCAGAGGCTCCTACCCCATAGAATGGACCCCCTCAACATCATGCTATGGGTCTGTATTACACTACAACATTTTAAGTTGTGTTTTGATGTGAGAGGTAGTAATTTACTGACCCTCAGCCAAATCACATAACAAATCAGTTCTTTGTCATGTGTGACCCATCTGTGCTTTCTTTACATCAATCAGTTTTCATTTTCCCCTAAAAGCAGAAGTCTATGCCATGTGTCACGACATGAAATATCAACTCTCTTGGAGACAGAAGGCACATGAGTGATCCAGGCAGCTCTCCCAACTGCAACAATTACAAAGACGTGAGGGTGACCTTGTTCCAGCTCTTGCTCCTTGCAAAAAGCACCATCTAAAATTACAGCAGGCACAGGTAAGTGTGCCCTGGCATGTATCAGCCAGAGCCATTCCATGCAGAGACTGCACAGCACCCCTCATCCCTCCACCTCATCTGCCCCGCACACCGCATCCCTCCAGCCCTTTCCGGGCCGGCAGCGTAGGCGGTGTCCCGGCCGCGGCCCCGCGCCGCCCGGGCACGCCACCGCCTGCCCGCCGGGCGCAGGGGGCGGGATCCCTGCTCCTTTTGATACGTCAGGACCGAGGGAAATCCCCGCTGGACTCCCGCTTTTAGCGCCGCGCTCCGCCCCTGCCTTTGCAAAGCGCTCCTGCCGCCGACCCGAGAGGAGCCTGGACGCCCCGTGCTCCGCCGAACCGAGCCTGGACGCCCCGTGCTCCGCCGAACCAAGCCTGGACGACCCGTGCTCCGCCGAACGGAGCCTGGACGCACCGTGCCGAGCCGAGCCTCTCCCGGACACCCCGCGCCCCGCCGAGCCTCGCCCCGCCTCCGCGATGATGCCTGGCAGGACTCTGCGCAAAGCCGCACCGCCCGCCGCTCCTGCAGGTACCGGAGGGTGAGGGGAACGGGGTGGGGGACGGCACAGGACGGGACAGAGACACACCGTCCTGCGCCCGGGAGCTGCCGCCCACCTCCAGCACCGGGCGGGCGGCCAGCGCCCGGCGCGGCTGCGGACGCCCGTGTGGAGGCGAGAGGGATGCGTCTGCCGCTCCCAGGGAGTAAGGGGCAAAAAGGGTGCGGAGTGGGGTGTGCTTCATGATGAGGAAATAGTAAAAAATTGGACCAAAAGTACCGTATTCTGGGGATCTGATGAAAGCGGTAACCACGCGCGTTTCCGCAGGGAGCGAGGCGGCGGCGGAGTGCGCCCTGGAGCTGACCCGCATCGGCGACAGGTGGCACCTGCGGCAGAGGCTCCTGAACCTGCTCGCCAAGTGGCTCTGCCCCGAAACGTGGACTGCCCGCGGACACGGCGAGCGGAACGGAAGGCGACCTTGGCTTTGTGGGTTTGGAAGAAGAGGCTCCACAGACAGTGGGAGATGAAGAAAACCTCAAATCTCGCTGCGTTGTATTTAGCTGCCTGTAGCCGCCGGAGGATGACTATCACATTATTTGTCTGAAAAATGTTACAGCAATACTGGCGCATGAATGCCAGGTGGGAAATAGATAACGATGGGCAGAGTCCCTTAACTGTGCAGTGGTGACTTGGGACAAGCTGGTGACGTGGGGAGATTTGGGGCAAGACTGAACTTGCCCTTCACCGTGGTCTGAGAACACTTTCAGGAAGTGTTTCCCCAGTCACCCTCTGGTCCTCATGTCCCGTAGCCATGTTTCACCGAGGAGTTCAGCCCATCTCCAGGATGAAGCAAAAAAACCTGTCAGTATGTTGGAACTTGGGATCACATAGCACACAGGAAAAGCCAGATGCTGGATTTTTGACTGCTCCTCTCTTCCAAAGTATGGATCCTGCTGGACAGGGATCTGGTGGTGGGAGTTAAAATTAAAGACAACCACTATCTTTATTGAAAGGGTATTTGTTACAGGATGTTGTATTGTAGACTAAAGTTGTAGTTCTATGAATTAACACAGTGTTGCATAGTTCTAGTCTATATTATAAATACGTAAGTTTATATATATAGTATGTATACATGAAATATAAATGTGTGCACTGCTAGTGCATGCCATGAGTATTTAACAGAACTATTAATTGAAAGCTGTTTGTTTAATGTCAAAACACAGTATGAAAAAATGTTCAAAACATGACAAATCTCAATATAAAAATGTATTATATAAGCCAAAAAAACCCACATAATATTTTCTGATGATAAAGGAAATAAATCATGCTTCAGAGAGGAAGCATACTTTGGCATTATATAAGATATGAGTCTGAATATATATTCCACAACACAGATATTGAGGTAATTGTGGAAGGATTCTTTTGATATTACAAAGATAACAGTACAATTCTGCTATATCTTTATAAGTAACAAAACTACTTCAATAGAAGTAGATCCTACAGTTGAATCTCAAGTTTTGCTGAGAATGTTATTTATTCAAAGAAAGCAACTACCTCTCTTTGAAGAAATAATATCAATACAACTGAGCTTTCAGCGGTACAAGAAAGTAGCCTTAGATTTTTTAATGTTTAATTATACTTACAAGCAAAGGTTCTTCGCTTGTACTTTATTTCCATTTCATTTCAGGGCCTCCTCATTTCAGTTCCAGAATGTGGAGCTACTGCAGCACATCCAATGGATGGTGATGCACCATGACCACTGAGGGGTTATATGGGAATGACCCATCTCACTGAGGGGATATTACATTTGGTTGGCTTCAGAAGAGCTAAATTAAATGTGTTGGCTGCTGTTAAGGCTAACAGTAACTCTGCTAGTCAATTCATGTCAAGCTCTATCCTATGTATGTCCATACTGTCCTACAGTATGTTTCATGGGTCCAAGATAGCAAGAAAAAGGCTGAAGCTGTTTCATAGCTACCTCTAAGGTCACTGGTCAAGAGTTTCTTCTGTTAACTAACCTTGTATATAAGTACATTTGCATTTTATAAGGCTGTATATTTACACTTTTTTATTTGTGTCAATTCAAATTATGTCCTCTCCTGTCCTGTGGTGAATTCTTGTTTGTATTTATAATTTATTTTTCTGTTATCTCTTCCTAATCTGCCTTTGCAAAGTTGACCTTATGTAAGTTTCACAACCAACTGTGCAGGGGCTGTTATGTATTGACACTGACTTCTCTCACTGAGCAGAAGCTGACTAACTTTGCCTTCTCTCCACATGGAAGATTTAAACTCCATCCATCCTGGTGGTGCTACAGGGAGCTTTGCTTTTGACTTGAGCCATGTGCATGGTTCCCTTCCCCTCTAAGCTGGCCAGTACCTTCAGGGAGAACATAATGTTTCAAGAATAGCTGTTATTTATCTTATTACTGCAAAGCAGTGTATTTTGCTGACATGTCCATAGATCAGCTTTTCAGGTACAATGCAAAGAGTTTCAGACCAGCAGAAGGCCACCTCCCAGGCTAGCACTGCATCCAGACAGGCAAAACTACATCAGAGGCAGCTCCAGCTTCATAAGAATGGTTGCTGTTGTGTATCCTGCACTTTTTGGAGTCTTGGAATCTTCAAGGATACTGAGCAATGACCATGTCTGTCTGGAACTCTCAGAAGAGTTCAGCATTAGCATTTGCATTAGTAGCTGAGAAGTATGTGAATAGAACTGTTCTGTTCAATGAATGCTGCTTGCAAAGTCAAGAGGAAGTGAAGTATGGATTTGTAGAGCCCACCTGGTTCTTCAGGCTGTAGCACATATGAATATTACAAAAAAAAGTATACTCATCATGGGGATATCAAAATTGAGTGTTAGCACAGTACTTGTCTGCCTAGCTATGCAAAGTCTATTTGCTGGTTTTGAAATGTTTTAGGTGTTTCTGTGCATTGTTAAGAATGGTAGTGTTCAACAGGAACTCAGGAAAAAGGCACACATGCAAGAGGTCAGTGCCAGTATACGACCACGCGTTTGCTGATGTCCACCCTAGATTTCTTTTGGTATTCCTGCAAAGGATCTCCTTTATGACTTTATCAATGTGAGTTTGTTTTCCTTAAGGCCTGTTCTGGATGTATGCCAGATGTATTGCTGTGTGCCTCATGCATGTATGTCTTGAATTCTTGCTAAGATAATAAATACGAAATGTTTACGAGAAAAATGAGTCACAAAGGTTACTATAACTCAGGTTTTCTTTTGTGGATTGTGAAAGCACGATTATATTATGCAAACTGCTTCCATGCTTCCATGTCAGCAGGGCAAAAGCACCAGGGCAAGAGCAGAGTGCCAGCAGATATGCTTTGGGAGATTGGGCTTTGCCTTCTGCCCTTAAGAGGAAGAAAACATAACCATGACCTTGAACTTCAAAAATGAGACACCTATTATAGTACTTTTTGTTAACTACTGGCTGCAGAATATTTGGGTGGGATTGGGGGTACATTACTTCCAGCAGAGTAGCTGCAGCTTTGCAAAGGAACATTCCTTGTAAAGGATAGACATCCAAGTTAAGGATTTTGTCTAAGATGCAGGCAGAAAGGGATACAGTGTCTTGTCATGAAAAGTTTTACTTTCTCCACAGTTCAAAGCTGAAGTTTGGGAAGAGTGGGAAATGACGCTGCTTATCAGAAGAGAATAGCAGAGGGATAGTGCAGAACACATTCTTCTTCCCTGAAACGTGACCCAAAGATGTGTCTGTGCAGAAGAGGGCCTGAGGTCCTCCCCTGCTACACCAAGCACATCAGAAGGCTCCCTGCTCAGTTAACTGTGCTGTTTTTTCCAGCTTCACAGCCAAGGGGCACCATCCCTGTTGCTCATATTCCCAGTGCAAGGAGGACTAAGAACTTCTGCTAAAGGCTCTTGATTCTAATAACCAGAAAAAACCACAAAGAGATGCAACTTCCTGTTCTTTCTCACTTAGTCACCAGCAGAAGCCTGGAAGATTTTTACTTCAGAGGGCATCAGTGAAGTCCTGAGAAGGCCCATCAGCCTAGTGAGAAGTGCTACTGTAGGTGCTGCACAGAGGTCTGGTTTGCAAAGCCTCACAAGCAAATCATACTTGTGTGACTCATCAGACTTGAGAAAAAATCAGACATTCTCCTGCTTTGCATTGGAGTCTGACCCCTCTCCAGCCCTCCAGAGCAGTTCCAGTCACCTACCTAGCACGAGGCTTGTGACCTGCTCCTCCCTAAAGGAAAGTGGGGAAAAAAAAAATCCTATCACTGGGGCATGGCATTGCCATCTGAATGCACTTGACTCATGCACAAGCATCTGATATCAAAAAACCAAAACAAACCCACCTGGTGAAGCAAACTGACAGAGTTGCCACCCTAGAATGCTCTCCATTTACCAAAGCATCTGGGTGGACAAGTGCAGCCCTGGGTCGTGTTTACACCATTGTCCCCTAGGTGAAAATCAGCCTGGCTCTCTCAGCCAGCTCATGCCTTCACACCCGAGACTGGATGCACAAGTGGTATTTCCCAAACAAAGTGCCAGACAAGGAGATACTTCCTCTTCCCCTCATGGGATGTTTTTATAAATCAGCTGAAAAACAATGTCTCATATGCTGTTCATTATTTTTAGTACACACTTCTGGATGGGACTGTATTTTATCACTTTACTTGCATTAACACAAGATGGTGTGAGGGCACGATGTGCATCCATGAAGGTGTAAGGAGGCCGGACAGGAAGAGCTGGGGATATGATGTGTTGCCTTTCAGTCTGGGAGGGTTTCCCCTGAAGCAGGTGAGTGCTAGATGGCAGGCCTGTCAGTGAGCAATAGTCCCAAAAACTGTTACAGTTGTAAACAAGGGTCCTCACCCAAGTGCGTCAGGACATTGTCTGGCCCGTGTAATAAATGGGCCACACCAAGGCTGCCCTGCCTTCTCACGCATGGGCTCCCTGCAATACAATTCTCACCAGCACTCTGAAAGTGTGGAAGTTGGTGTCACTCCTTCAGCAACAGGAGATAGCCATGAAATGGCAGTGACCACAAATAAAACAGTTTCAGGCATTTCATCTTCAGCCGTGTCATCTTTGGTGGCTTTGGTGTGATTCCTTCATCCCCATGAAAGGATGGTGGGAGCAAGACAAGGTTCAGAGGCTCAGCTCCTCCATGACACAGTCATCACTTGAAGGGGCAAGGAAAATTTTTGTAGTAGACAGGCCAGCTTGCAAAACACAGAAAAAAACCCAATTACTTTCAGCAGCACTCGGAATAAGGCCAATAATAGGATGCTGACACTTCCTCCCTCGGCTCCTGGGTCCCAGCTGGGATCACAGTTCCCTACTGCGTGGCAGAAATTAGGGGCAACATATTGCTTCCACCTTCCCCTTTGTGCTCCTGACAGGGATGTGACAAAGCCATAACCAAGGCAGGAGATCACAGTCATGTCTGCCCTGCTTGGGATCAGGAATTAGGCAATTTTTGACAAGAGCAGCTGGACACTGGACATTCCCCAGCACCAGCATAGCACATCAAGGAAATGATTTTGGTATGTGGGGAAAAATCCAAGGAATTTCAGCGCCAGGTAACTTGTTTGCTCAGTGCAACGGTATCAGACTGATTCAGCTGCACAGAGGGGTGAGGCCAGCACATATGGAACTATCAGTGGAAAGGCAGGAAATTCTGCATTTAATATTGACTAATTTCAGAAAATACCCAGACTGACACAAAATACCCTTCTAGTCACAGCTTTACACTCTGGGATGGAAGGGTAACTCCTTATTTTAGAGAACAATGTTTATTTGCATGAAATGTTCTTTCATATGATCATTAAAGTGAGGGTTTTTTTAAAAGGAAAAAAAATATTGCAATCACTATTACTTTTTGAAGTCTTTTATCTGCGTCAAGTGCTTTAATAAACACAGCTACATGAAAGAGGAAGTCATGACTGGCTTTCCCTACAAACTAAGTCCAAACCAGGCTTTTATTAAAGGCTGATGGAGACTGCTTTCAGCCATGCTCCTGACAAGAAAAAATACCTCATTTACCAGAAGTGGTAGGGAATCAGTCCTAGATAATGCAGATCATTTGCTCCCCAGGCATCTGTCGGTATGGGGCTGCTGGACACAGGAAGAAGGTGGTGCAAAAGCAGTTATGCAACCCAGTATTGCATAGAAAGGAAAAAAATCAAGCACCAAAAAGCTGAACTGAAAAATCTCCCAGCACCAGGCAAGGCATGGGGCAGGATGGCAGCACAGAGGCAGCAAGGTGGACATGCCATCTGCACAATCATGGCTGGCTCTGTGACTGACCCTGTGTGGCCATGGGCACCAGGAAGTGGAACCCAGGGCCGTGGTCTGGGAAGGTTTTACTTCCTCTTGTCATCACAGTGATGTGCTGCTCTGTGTTCATGGGTTCATACCCAGACACCACCTACCCTGCTCCTGGCCAGCCACCAATTCCAGGGTGTCCTGTGGGAACCTTCTCCTCAAGGGCTCTCCTTCATAGCATCCCTGCTTGGGGACAGTGACTGTTAACCTCCGGTCAAATGTGGGAAAGTGGCACTTTTGATACATTCCTGGAAATACAGATGAAGGAACAGACACACGAGAAACACAGACCCTACTCAGATAGTATTCAGCAATGCCAACACGGAACAGGAGAACAGCAAAGCTGTAAAAAAGAGAAATGAAATGGAACTTTTTAGGTAGAATCACATTTCAAGTTCCTCATTTGCCCATGCCTTAAGGCTTTCACAACCAAGAGAAGTAAAAATTTTCTAGTACTTCACATGTCTTGGTGGATAAATGAAGTCACATGTACTAATCCATTTACAGGTAAGGTCATTGTGTTTTCTTGCTTTTGTATTCCTCTTTAATTAGCTACTGACTATGGCAATTAAGATATCAACTAAATATATGCAAGACTAATCTTACAAGAGCAAGGCTGCTTGGAGGTTTGAGCCCTGCTAACCCCAGCTCAGGCCACGTGCTGGAGAAAGCCACACAGACAGGAAGATGGATATGGGGGAGTCAGTGAAAGAGAGGAGGGGAGCTGGGCTGGCCCAGCACTGGTGACAGCAGCGGGGAATGGAAAAGCAGAGGAAATCATGATATCAAAAATATCTTCCTTTTCCCCATGCTGCCCTGGGGGAGAAGCCAGGCTCCAGGTAGGGACAGATGTGCTCACCCAAGCTTGAGAGCACTGCACATACCATCCCACAGGTTCCCATCCATCTCCTTCCCAATTGGTTTTATGCCTTGCATTTTATGTCTCACTAGACAACAGCATAGATTCTGCAGCATCCCTCATCATCATGGCTGTGTGGAAGGGAAAGGGATAGGGAAAAAAGGGTCCCAAAGCAAATGGAAAACTGGTATACCACAAAACTCCTCCTCTTCCCCTCCAGCCCAGGAAAGAGACCACGTGCCCAGAGGGCAGACTGGGAGCCAGCCACACTGGCCTTTCCCACAAAATGAGTCAGCAGAAGTTGTGGGCTTATCCCTCCTCACAAGGTACTTGCTCGCTTGCACCATCGCAGCCAGCGTAGCTCCCAGAGAATGAAACTGAAAGCAAACGCAGCGGCTTCTGGGGCACAGTGGCTTCATCCATTTGGGGATGAGGACAATGCCCTCTGCACCACTGGCATAGGAGAGCAAATGCCTTCCTCTCCCTCACAAAAAAACCCACAGGGCCCTTTCAGGCAGCACTGTGCACAGGAGGAAATAGTAAGGCTTGCCAGGCCTGGCACAAGACACAGGCAAGTGTCATGGGTACACCAAGGAAAGGTCAGGACTGCCTTGTGCCATGTGGGAGTGCTGCTGCAAGTGCCCAACCCAGCAGACAAACAGAGAGCAATGCACACGAGCCTGTAGTGTAGATATGAACATTCAAACTCACCAGGCCCTTCCTCCAGCTCAGCCTTCCCCAAAGCAACCACCACATGTCTGTGTGCTGCCAGGCAACCTATGATTTTGGGCACCTCTGGCATTCCACACATTAAGTGGCTGAGAGGAGAGCTTTCTGGGCTGGCTCATCTTTTCATGAGGAAGGCCTGCTGTGAACTGACTGTGAAGTGACCTGTGTCTAAAAGAGTGGTCCACTTGATTGCAAACCTCCCCAGTTTGGAGGCTGTGGTCTCCACCTCCCACTATGAGCTCCACTTCAGCTCCACTCCAACCACAGACTGTCTTCAGCCCAGCCTGTTCCACTGGCTCATGGAAGCTTTGATGGGAATTTTATCCCCAGAGTAGGTGGGAAACTAGAACAAATACCAGGTTAGGCCTAGCTCTATAAAATCATTCTCTACATATACAATCCATTCCTTTACTGCCCAGAGTCTGGGCAGGATGTATAGTTTATAGGCAGCATGCTCCAAGGACTGCTGCTTTGATAAAAACTCCACATTTTCCTAGAACACAGACAGGAAAAACCAATACACTGAAGCAGGTTTTATGAAACACCTCATACCACTTCTAAATGCCTGAGTCCTCTTCATGTTGAATGGCAGTTTTTAAGAGGACACTCTTTTAGTTCTAGCTTAGATGCACACCTGGACACCATTTACACAAAGCCTTTGACTGCTCTCCCGGACATCCTTGTCCCTGTGATGCCAGTTCCAACTGTGGACCAGACAGACTGGCATAACAGAATTAAATATCTAGAGCAGTACTAAGGATACCATTTATTTTCAAAAGCACTAAAAAACCCAAGCAAAACAGTTTATGGCGATACAGATTGACATAAAAGAGACAAAAAAAAAAAAAAGTACAATCTATTTCATATTATTGCACTGACTTTTTTTTTATAATATACAAGGCATATTAAACAGTTTTCATTAAAAGAAGTTTTATTTATATAAATAAAAGTGTAAATATACAATATCATACAATAAGTGTATCAGACTAACACACAAAATCTACCTACAGTGGGATCCCCATTTTTCTCATGAGCTAGTCTACTCTTCATCAATATTTTCACTTGTACATTTACATAACCTAGACATAGAAATAGGTAAACATTCCCATCTGGGAATACTTCCTTCAGAATTTGACAAGAACCACTGCAGAACATTTACCAGGGTTAATTTTAAGTGAGGGTCATTAGGAAATATGAATCACTTAACAGTTTCTTAATACTTATCTGTCCTTCTATTAATATTTTTAGCGAGAAAATGATCAAATGTTTTTCCCTCCCTAATCTCAAGAGTTTTCAATACAGAATGAAGTCCCTACAGAAGCTAGAAACAGCTTCCAGATACAAAAGGTTGCAGAACATGCAATGGCAACATCTCACTGCTCTCATATCCATGATATGTACCTTCAGCTGCCCCAGGCCTGGATGCACCAAAGCCCTAAACCTTCTCCATCTAGGAGCCAACTCCCCTTGTCTGGAATGCCTTCAGCTCCCTGGTGAAGAAGTGCATAATTTCATCTTGATTTTTTTTGTCTTCTAGGATGCAGCTGCCAAGTCTCTGCTCTCCCAGAGTTTGGCCAACACTCCAGCAGGGTGAAGAAATCACCATGGGGACTGATATGCAAACAGCAAGGCCAAAAATGGTCGTGATCCTACTGAATACTGATGAACTAATGCAACGTCCTCCATCATTTTAGTGTGACCAGGCTCTCCGAAAAATATAATTTACTTTGCCAGGTGTGTAACCAAAAGTTTACTACATCTGCTTGGTCTACCCATCTGTCTGTAATAAAGCAGACACCCGTACTGCATAAATCCTGGAGCTTTTTCAAGGAATGTCACCCCAAGAGAGATGTCAGGAAATGCTACTGTAATCATACCCACATCAGTGAAGTTGCTGTTCTTTCACAAGAAAAAAAAAAAGGTATTTTCAGGAACAGAAAAATCAGGGTTAAATACAACTCGTTTGCTTACTCTAATGTTAGTAGAGAAGTGTTATCTTTCTAGCCATAGTAACTATTATCAGATTTAAAACATTAAACCTATCTTTTAAATTATAGCCACTACTGAATCACACACAAAAATCCCCATTTCTGCTTGCTGTTACTCAGCCAACACTTATCTACGTGCATGTAAAATAAAATACTGAACAGTATCTGATTACTGAAAAAAAAGCCTTCTAAATCACTCACAATGAACAGTACCTGCAAATAAGCATCTGAAAATATCCACCACGTATCATCTTAAGACACCTCAAATTAACTTTAATTTACAAAATGAAGACTTTACTTTTGAGCTCACATTGGTTTAGGAGTGAGGGAGACATATGCCTCCCTGCAATGGAACCTCTGGAATTCTAGACTGTGGACTGAAAAAAATGCCATTTCCTAAAACACAACTGTGATTTATCACATTAAAGTAGCAAAAAGTCAGTACTGCACTTGCACGTACTATACGTATACAGGTATGCATTCACTACGCTGCATTAAATTCCACATGCATTTTATGTATCTATAATACACTCTATTACAGTCGGATTTTGGTCATTCCTGAACAAGGCCTCATCATTCAGTTGTCATTGCCTAATTATTATTGCCCTGTTTTTCAGCAAATAAGCAGGGGTAACCTCTTCTATCCCATCACAGGCCTGGAATCTCAGTGTGGTCCTCCAGTCCTAAAAGCTGCATCCTCCTGAAACCTCTCCCACCATGGAGGTGACCAGAGGCATGGACCAGTCCCGACAGAATGGCTGAGCTTTGGGCTCACAGGGGACCAAACTCCACAGTCATCTCACAGCACTGAACCTGAATTTGTGTCAGCAGAAATCCTGCAGGCAAAGGAGCTGTAGGACTACGTACAGTATTGCCTTTCCTGTAACCAAAAGCTGCATCTCTCCCTGGATTCACATGCTAATACGTCACTGAGAAAGAATTAAACCCATTTATTCATTTTTAGGTAAACATTGCACAGCTTTTCTATTCATCTGGTCTCAGGTTGCCTTGCAGAACTGAATTTTCTTCTGCTCATCATGAGCTGCAGTCTAATGAACTTGTCACGGAGATGAACCCAAGCAAGTGCTCCACTAACCTGAAGCAATGGCTTCAAGCACTGCTGAATAAATGTAAGTAAACTGAACTACAGTATGATCTTGGGGAAGGGCCAAGTTACAAGCCCAGACCTTTTTGTAACAGCTATGCAGTGTCTTGGCTCACTGGAAACAGGCAGCACTTCAGGTTTGGACTGGTTCCAGGCCAAGAGCTCTTCACCCTGGGCACGTTGGCTGCAAGCATTCTCCAGCCTAATGCGATGAACAACCTGAGCACTGTGGAACAAACAACTTGTTCTCAGCTGATAAGGACACTGGCCCATTTCCTCCTGTATGTACTTTATGTTGTTAAGCTATCCCAGATGTAGGAAGAGAAATAACAGAGTCTAATCTCTTGCACCCATACACTCTCCTCCCAGCACAGCAGACTAAGCAGCATGGCCTGCTACTGATACCTCTTCTGTGAGTAGAGGTGAGAAAATCCAAACTAGGCTCCTGTGGCATTGCAATCCTTTCTCTTTTGCTGTACCAAACACCATGGTTTTTCCCATCTACACAAATGTTTTTCAGTTTCACCACCCAGAACCCTCAGTATTATCCCAATCTTGATGCAGTTGGGTGTACTTGCATCATCCACACACATCCTCAACCCACTCTCACACAAGCAAAAATAAATACTGGACAGGAGAAAACAAAGAAGACCAATTAAAAGCCACCACAAATATGGCCAGCTCAGATTAAATCTGTTATAATCCCCATTTTTAGATCACCACTTTTCAGCTTGAGTCTTTCAAGCTGGGCAGCCTTAAGCCTCCTGAAGACAAATAAAAGCTGCCCAACTTGCAGACGTTCTTAGTGGCCGCTGAAGTCTGTGGGATCTGTAAGTGCTCAGCACTTGAAATTATCCCCCTTTTAAAAATATATATATTTTAAAGGTGCCTAACATTAGAAGCCTAAATTTGAAAATTCAGACCTTAATTTTTTTTGTCCCCCCCCATTTTAATCACAACTAACAACTCAGTATACACCTTGGTGGACAATCACCTATTATTTGGACCTGATTTCTTACAGATTTCTACCGCATTAACGCCAAGTGCTTTCAAATACAAGGTGCACCTGGAAGTAGATTCACTTGTGGTGGATGCTGAGTTAGTTCATTAGTTTTAAGAGGATTTTTCAGCTTTGCAATAAAATGCTTGTATTTTAGGCATACAAGTTGTGCAAAATTATACTCTTTTGTCATGCACATTTAGCAAAACTGCACTTAGAAGAATAAAGTGAGATTGTTCCAGACATTCTCTTATTACAACAAAAAAAAGGACCAGACCCTAAGGAAGTGTCCTAAAGTCTTATTACAGCTAAGTGATATAGTACAGTCTAAAACCCACCCTTGTCAACAGGATGGCAACCAACAAGTTCTACTACCAACACTCTGCAGATACTAAAAATATCAGGGACAGGCACAGTGTTATTTATCTCAGTCAAAATACTTTAAATCAAACCCAGGAGAGGTCTTGAAGTTCCAATAAAACTGCCACATAATACAAAATTGTCTCTAACTTTTGGCTTCCTTCATCCCCAATCATTAGGTGAGATTTTTGAAGCTCATCACATACTTGCTCAATGGTTCTCCAAGGCTCTTAGCACCTCTCTGTAAAGCATTAAGACACTTCTGTGTGGCTTTATAAACAAAGACAGCTTTTAGACAGTTTTAAATGGTTTGTCTTAGCAAGTGTGATTAGATGTAGTGCTTCCATCATACTGCAGTTCTGTGTTTTCTGATTAGCAATTGAACAGGCCCCTCAGGCACAGATTTAATGATGTTCCAGGCATCGTAATGCATGAGCCCAATTAATGACTTCCCACTAACAGCAAGAATTTCATCTCCAGTTTCTATGTTTCCAGATTGCTCTGCAGCACCACCTAGAAGCAAAAGGGGGGAAAAGTCAGTGTTAAAAGAAAAAAGTGAGCCCATAAAAACCTGCTTTCTACTGGGATTAAATAAACCATTTTTTCCAACTGTAACAATTTCAATACAAGTCACTTTAGGTTCACCTCTTCTCTAGCAAGATACCCCATGCTGCATCTCACAGAAAAGGTTATTTTAACTAAGATAAAGCCTTGTTCTCAGAAAAGATGTCTGGTTTTTGAACTAAACAACATAAGAATATGAAATAAACCAAATATTATCTCCGTAGTGGTAAGAAAACCTGGTTGATAAAGTAACCATGAAAGTTGCATGCGGCACGATGCACTTTTTAAATGTTAACATGGTAATAAGCAGATAATGCAGTAGACTGTAAAACCTGGGATGAACAAATCAAACACTGATAGCAAAATTGGGACAAATACCATTCACAGAAAGCTTCTAGAGAGAGGCATACCCTTCACTGCTGATAAAAATATGATTTCTGTAATTATACTAATTAACTAACTAACTAACTAAACTAACATGAGCCATCAGAGGGAGGGGAAAAGGACTGTATGTAAGGATGTAAATGAATGAGCTCAAAAATTAAACATGCCCTTTACCCTAAGAAGCACTTTCTAAAGAAGGGAAAAACACACGCGCACACACACACACACACACAGAGGAACTGATAAGCAATTCAGTAAATACCTATTTGACTTCTTATCTTGATCAGGGAATAAATCACTGAAAAGTAACTGTAAAAATGCTGTGCACATGTAGTTTCATCAAGAGTTTCAGCTGCCTTCAGAAAGGGCGTTATTTTTCACTAAACTGACACGTGACATATGAAGGTCACAGCACAGTTCTGGGACTTGTTTTCTTTTTATGTATGGTTCATATAAGTTTAGCTATCTGCTGACAAACAAAGCACCCAAGACTGGCAGTTTTTCAATACAGATATCCCATATTCTTAGCAAAAGCTATTATATTAACATTTAACTTATTTTTTAAAAGACAAAAATATGGTAAAACTCATAATTGGACATAATGCAGGGTGGTGCTTCAGTACCACACTGATTATATGTACTATGCATTTCTCAGAAAAGAGAATTGGATAAGGCATGAATGTGTAGACCACTATATAGATGACTGCTGCTGCAGTCTAATGTGTGCACTAGTGGACAGACCCATACTTAGTAAAGCAGATTGCTCCACATTTACCAGCAGATGCAAGCCCTAGCCATTCCTGGGAGCATTTTTTCTTCTAATGACCACTTTGGCCTAGTAAGTGGTAATAAATGAGAGCCACAAAACCCACCCTTGCTTCAAAAAAATGCTGAGTACAGCAACTGAAAAGTCTGTACAATGCACACAGAAAAGGACAACTGGGATAACATCCACTGCATGCATGTAGTACCTTTAAATATCCTTTTTACAAGCAAGGGCTTATCTCCAGCAATGGAAGCTTTTCCACCATCAAGACTGAATCCCAAACCAGCAGAGGTTTTCAATAATTCAATGCAGATGACATCATTCATGTCCAGGTTTGGATCTGCAATCGAACATACACAGCATCTTGTTATGTAGATAACAGTAAATAGCACGTTTTGTTTGGTTGGTTTTTGCTTTTGCTGCAGTGACACAGAGTTCAGTTACTCAGACTAGGACATGAGACCAAGTTTCTTAGTTTCTTTTCTATCTGTGAATGGAAGACAGTAAAAAATGCATTTACACACAGGGACATTTTCATTTTACATGTTCAACAAAAACCTGCCAAGACATCATTTTTTTTTGGCAAAATTATAGCTAGGAAATTTAGCAAACACTCTAAACATCAGCAAAATAACTGAAAAATTACAAAAATAGGGATTGGAGATCATTTCTTTTTTTTCATTTGCTCCCTTTGCTTATTCAATGAGCTACATCTTTTTAAGTAACAGGAATGAATGAAATGTTTCATTTAGGAACATGTTCCATTCTCTTAAGCAAAATCTGTAATGAATTGCTAGGGTGAAAAATTGTTTCTGGTCTCCTTTCTATGTATTTAATTATAATTAACTGTAGTTGTACCATGCCTCCTACATAGCAGATATTTCTGAAGCGCAATATTGCTGTAGCTGACTTAAAACATAATTTTGCTTAGGAGGAAATAAATCTGCAGTTTTGGAAAACAGGATCCTCTTTGCCTTGTGTGAATGTAATAATTATGCAGTCTGTGTTATCACAAATTAATGCTAATGTTATCTTAGACAACTTTAAACGTTATCTAAAACATTTGGAGATGTCCTTTGCCTGGAAAGGTGGAAAAACCCAACACCATTTTGTTTATGAGATAATGTTGCCCCCTAGTGCCTGGAACCAGCAGATATTCTGCATTTGTCAGGGTGCAGGATGCAGTGAGTTTAGGGCAGAGAGGGATTCTGAAGTAATTACATAGATTATATCCATGGGAGCAATTCCAGAAAGGCTGATCCATTAATTAACAGAGTGATTTTTTTCTTTTTTTTTAAAGCTGTGTTACAAAGTCATATCATAAGCCCAGTATAAGCATCAAGCAAAAGAAACTGCTACAAGAAAAAGAAAATCAAACAAACCATGAGAACAGTAATGATTACAGGCAACAGATTAAAAATAATTGAGCGGCAGACAAAGCTGAGCCTGGTGTTGCTCTGGAGGGCAGGGGAAGCCCCTGGTCACACCTTGCTCCCAAGCAGCACTATCCAGATAGGTGCTGAAGGGGTTTGGGTTTTAAATCTTAGAAGAAATTTCAGAGATCTCTTCCTAACATGCCAGGTGCTGCCTTAACACCAAAATGCTGTCTTGTTCCCAAACAGGAACCTAATATTCCACTAATAAATTTCCACTTAAACCATTTGTCCCTACTTTCCTATGGGATGGCTGACTTCAATAGGCTTACTTCCATTTACTGCAATATAAAAATATTTTTTCTATGTTTCTAGTACAAACAGTATGAAATCTATTTTTACAAAGAACAAGCTCAGTCCCTATGCTTAATAAACTGCAGGACTTGGGGTATTCTTTGAGCTTTTAATTTTTTTAAAAAAAATTATTTCTTGTTGTTTTCTTTCTTGTATTGACTACTGTTATTACTTGTAAGGAGTTTATCCTGGATTAATATGGGATATTATATCAATATCCTGGAATAATACGCAGAACCACTTATCTAAGTAGAAATTGGCATCGGCCCTAAATTAGGTCTGCTAAGCCGGTGCCTAGTTACAACAATTGAAAATAAACAAAAACAAAAAAAACCCCAACGAAACCCCAAACTGTATTTCAGTTCCAAAGAGAACAAATAAAATTTAAAGGTAATTTCATTTTCTCCCTTCAATCACATAAGGCACAGACGCATTTAATCTAAAACACATGGACATTTTTCCCTTCAGTCTGCTCTGCAAGGGAATCCTTCCAACTGTTCTTGGACAAAGATCATACCTGTTCCTATTTCCATGGAAACATCCTTTCCAGACCCCACACATTTTCTGCCAGTAGCTGATATCTCGAGTCTGGAGGAATTGTTTGTTTTGTCTCTTTCCTTCTGGATGACAATGACTGCATATTTGTACAGCCTTGCGTGATGAAGAGTATTCAGGACATCCCCGTGGACTGAGCTTGCCAGAGATTTGCCATTGATTGACAGAACAAGATCTCCTCGATGGATAGTCCCTTCTTGAGATGCCACTCCCTTTGAAAATACTCTGTGGACCTACAAGAAAGGTTTCAACAATACTGTTTTAACCTCATGACCACACCTAGGTTCTATAGGCCAAGCTGAACAGAGACACTACCAAAATTTGCAGCCAGCGCCCACTGCCTGGATATCAAGCACACAGCATTTGCTCCAGTGAACACCCTTGAAGTAACCAGACAGAGCTCCATTTGGGGATGGGGGAATTCAGAGAAAAAAGATGCTTTTATAGCATGGTCATTTCTAAGACAAAGATAACCAAAACCAGCTAGGGAATGTAATATCACAAATCACTTATGCTTTCACTAAACTCCTCAAAGGTCTTCAATTAACATATTTCAAGTGACACAGAGGTTAAATCCATGTCCGTGCCACAGCAACCACCAAAAACACTGTGGTGTGCAACACTCACTCCCCCAGTTCCCACTGACTGGGACATGCATCTTGTGGTGTTTTCAAATGCACATTTCTGAACATCTGTGCACTGAAAGGCTCTAACTTGCTGCAGCTGTACAAGTATTTAATTGTTTGTCTCAATCTGGCTGATCAAATATCATGCAAATAGATGACTTATATATGATGGAAAGGGATGACTTAGCGGCTTGAAATGCATTTTTTTAGAGAAAAAAATACTCTATTCAGGGTGGATTAAACTTTGAGAAAAGTTCCAGCAAGTTTAGATGTGTATCATTTACAAAGGAACTGACTAAAAGACTCAAGACCCAGTATTTAAGGACTTGCCTATTTGGTACTCTAATTTTAGCAATCAGAATATGGTTTCCCATGGAGACAGTACTAGGTCTGACAAGCAAATGTTCAAGGCAGCAAATCTGCGGACACAACTCTGCATGGTATTATCTTTAGGAACTTATCCTAATAACCAGACCAGCATCGAGGCATCAGAAGCCTTTTGGCTCCTATTCCATCTCACTGTAGGGCCATACTGAGATGGGCACCTGCTACAACCCCACAGATCCAATGAGATAAATTTCCAGCCAGTCTAAGCAGGCATTCAAAGCTGGAATGACAGCCTCAATAACAGATGTAGGCATGCAAATCCAAGTGGAATATAGGAGTCATGCCCAAAAAATCTGCTGCCTTCCCTCAGTTGCTCACCTCCTCAGTACTTTGAAGCTCAGTAGGCATTTCCATTTTTGCACCCAAATGTAAGCAGCTCAGCACCCAGTGGCAACCCTAAATCTAGCTGGGACTCAGAATCACAGTAGGTCAAGAACATTAATAAGATCCCTGTACACTCTCTGAACAAAAAGCATCAGAAAAGAGCAGGAACTGACACTCCTTTGGTCTCATGGCTAACAGAATTCAGGAAAAGGACATCATCAGTTCCTCAGACTGAGAGCTCAAGATCTTATTTTTTAGGTAGAGCCCCAGCCTCTAGGTAAGGAACTCTGTAAGGAACTCTTTGGGGACATACCCTGCTTCTACCCTCAGCTTTTAATGGATCTCTCTCTTTCAGGGCAGAATTTAAATGCATATTATTTGTTAAACAAACCATCACACAGGACACCAGTTTTCTTGGATTTTTCTGTCTTACTGATCTGTTTTTGAACAGTCACTTTATATGTATGAGTATCTTAATAGGACACTATCCTTGGTTCAGAAAGCTGCTTAAGACTTAAAAAACCCCTAACCAAGCAACAGCCCTCATTTACTGACCACCCACAGGTTTACTAACTTAAACTTCTGATGTGAAATCCATAATGTTCGCTGAGCTCTGCAACAATCAGCCTTGGGAATGAAAAATCCTTTAAAAACTTTGCTGCACAGAGTTTCCTTTCAAAGGCTGGAAATGAAAGTCTCCCCTAAAAAACTGTGTGCACTGCAGCTGCATACAGAATTTTATTTACATGCATAGGATTTAGATCTAGCCCATCCCATCCAGTAACAGATTTTTAAAGCCTGAAAGCATAATTGTTATCCATCTCCAATAATAAAAATTACACTTCCCAGACACTCTGATTTTAGTAGCAGATGGTTAGCTGCTGCTTTTGAGAGACACTGTGAATGACTTGCAGTGAGTCTTGATAAACGAGCACTTGATCTAATCACCAGCCTACTTTAAAGTGAGCTTTGTAGAAAAATGACTTGCAGCCATCACTTACTGTGACTGATTTCTGTTCCAAGTCTATTCCTCCAGCAACACTAAATCCCAGGCCAGCTCCTTCTTCTTTGTGCAAGACTACAAAGTACGTGTCCTCTTTGCTCTAGCAGAAAAATGGAGGAAGGGGAAGAAGAAACACAAAACCAAAGATCAAGACCAAGTACCTACATAAATGACAAATTCCCAGTACCCACAGATTATGGCAGGTGAAAAGAGCCAACTCAAGGAATTAAAACTGAGACATTAAATGCATTTCACTTCATGTTACAGAATGAAGCAGCCATCTAGGAGAACTCAGGTAACAAGAAAAGCTTCTTCAGTCAGTTCAAGGCTAACAAAGTCAAAATTAGAATAGTGAAATGGCATTAAACCTTGGGCAGCCTAATTTTTACAGGCTGTAGTCAGTTTTCCATCATTCAACATTTTTCAGTCAAAATTCAATATTCCCATACACCTTTCTGGACCAAGCACTGTACTCTTCAGGGAATCACTAACACTTTTGTTATCCAATTTCTTCTTCCTCAAAAGAGTAACATAGATGTAATGCAGGGCAGTTGCATCAAACTCTTCTCAGCAGAGCTGGACAATCCTGCAAGGGGCAGTGGTTGTATTACTGAAGCTTGGGAAGGTCAGGTGGGACAGCAGAAAAAACTGTTTCACTTGGGAGATGCAAGTAAGGAGCCTGTTAGTGAGCTAAACAGGACTAAGTGGTGAAAGGATTGGTGCAGGTTTGCCTCCAACAAGTCTGACACTATCAGAGAGACCACATTTTGTGGTTTAAGGGGACCTGTAGAAAGGAATTTGGTGGAGCAGGTACATAGTATCTATCTGTAGGGCAGAGCATCAGATGTGGGGAGTAGAAAGCAGGTTTCTCAGCTTTTCCCCTGGATCCCATCTAACACCAGTTATTTCAAGAAATTGCCAATACTAAAAGTAACAGCAAATCATTAGAAATCAATCTCTTAATCTATTTAGCATTAAATTATATATTTAGTTCACTAAACTCAACATATTAACTCAGCATTTGTCTTTTGTTTCAGACAGCACAGGGAGTCAAAGATTATCAGATTTTGTGGTGAAACAACAGTCAAATTCTTGGTCTCACTGCATTTCTCTGCCAAATAGTGTCTATGTTTCTTACACTAGAGGCATCCCTGAAATATACAGAGGCAATGTCAGAAACTGATGTCAACCTGGCTCATCAATGATCCATCAGCATTCAAGGAGAGAGGAGCAGTGAGGGCAGAACATCTTTGCCCAGCATTGTTTTGTAAATGCTAAGACCTGCCTCACCTGTACTCAAGCGAGAACTTCATGTCTGGCTAGAAATAATAAAATCAGTTACAAAACTAGGCAAGCCCCTTTCCAAGTAATGGAAGCATACACATATCTTTGACTGTTAAGTACTATAGCAACCCTTTCTCTTCAAGAGATCAGGCTCTTTTCAACCCTTGATACCTCAACTCAATTTGCTTACACTGGTGAAGCAAGGAAAAAAAGTTAGAAGTTCAGCTGTTAAAAGAGTTATCCAAGGACCATGTGTATTGGACCAGTCAAAAACAGTCTGGATACTGGCTTCCCATTCCCAAGGTACATTCCCTCCCTCCCCAGCCCTCAAAGCTGCTCCCTGCCAGCACACATAATACTGGGAAGAGACCCAGCTGTGGATGCTTACTGCTTTATTTGGACACACAAAGGACACACAGGGCCTCAGTTATCACCTCTGTTTAGACTATGAGCCAAAGATACCAGTCATAGAGACCTAAATAAAGTGCCCATTTTTAATTATTAAATTAATATTAGTGGCATTTATTAAATGCTAGCAACAAATTCAGCACTGTTCAGAGCAAAGGATGCTGACAAATTCTTCCCAGGGAAGCTCTCAGTCCAAATCAAGCAGCCCATCTCATTTTTCAGCAATGAGAACTATGAAGAACTATTCTATTGTACATTCAAAATCCACCATTTGAATAGCATATAATTTTCCAGAGTATGTGCCACACTGGGCTTAAATATGGATAAGAAACTATGCAGACAAGGACTGCATTCCAAAAAGCATTCAGCTTTATAAATATTTGAGCTCTCAGGCAAGTGGCATAAAGAAATAATCTCTCCAAAATGACATGCAAAATACTTTAGAGAACACTTAATTACCTCTGTCCAGTTGTGCAATCCAATCCTAATTTTATCAGTAAACCTAGAGCCCTCTTGGCTCACCAAGCTTTTGAGACTTGCATGCTTTAGCTATGTTTTCCCCTGGATGGAGATAAAGCTGGATATTTTGGGGAGGTCCTTTTCCCCCCAGCCTGTTCTATGTTTGAAACTGCAATCTTTGTGAAAAAACTTGAGAACACTCTAGATGCAGCTCAGCCAGTAGTTATGCAGACCAGATGGCAGTTTCCCTTCCAGCACTGTCATTATTTTATCAACTTCTGTTCTGACTTAAAAAGGATGTGGATGTATCCAACAAATAGAAACACCGAAAGCAGGGAAGTAATGTTCTGGCTGGCATTTCATTTTGGAAGCCTTCTTCAAACACCTAGATAATGAAGCAAGTTATCTTGATGCAACAACCAGTTCTCACAGAAGAGAACAAAAAGGTCACAGGATTCTCTTATAAACCCGTTAGCCACATTCCAGAGTTCAAGTTCATCAATGAACAGAATAAATTCAATTTCTGTGACTGCAGCTTCTAGCAAAAGGCACCAGGCACAAAGAGGAGCAGAGCTTCCCCTGTATGGTGAGGAAACTGCATCTGACCCAGATGGCTGGTGGAAAGCTAACTTCTGATGTGCAGTTACGGTAGAGCCCAGATGGAGGAATACTTTTCCACTTAAAACAGGTCTATTTATTATGACTCATAACTGCTTTTGAACTTTGTTATACAAAAAGCTATTCAAAATTATCACAGGTTTATAGTAGGCATGTAAAAAACAGCATTAGTAAAATTAACATCAACTGCAGTTGATAGTAATAGCCTGTCCTGTGACAACTACTACTGGAGAAGCCCTGAAACAGTTTGGAGAAGATTTTATCTACCCTTAAGCAAACCCTCAAAAATCCACCAATAACCCAGTTTTGTCTCGTGGCTTTTACCTTTACTTGTGCTTTGACTTCTTGGAGCATAGCAGCAACATCACATTTTGGTACTACCAGCGACAAAACAGATTGCAATTTTTGCTGATCCAGGCTTGAGATGAGCAACTGATCCAAGCTAAAGTAAACATAAAAAGACAGAAAAGCTCTATATTTCCCTACTTTATAGAGATACATTTCACATATACAGAAGGCTGTACTATGATAAATGACAAAGAAAAACTGGTAAAGAAATGGTGTATGTTGGGAGAAGAGTAAGAGGCAGAGATTATTTACTAATAACTCTGAAAGTCAGTCCCTGTTCTGTTCCCCTCATCCTTGCCTAATGGTTTTAGCAACCGACATTAACAGGAGACAACTACATCTGAAGACTGCTCCTGGCAGGACAACAAGCTTATTTGTCACCACAGGCTGTGCTGGCAGCCAGTGCTGTGCAGTAACATGGCCAAAAAACTGACCAAAACCAGCTAGAGGGGCCACAGAAAAGGAGCCCAGCCATTCCACGATAAAATATTTAATCCTGTACTGAAGCCAAGACACAGCAGCATGACAACTCCAAAGCATCAAGGTCATGAACAGCACCCCCAGACTCTAAGGGGACGGCAGGCTGGGGCCACAGTGGAAACATGCTTTGGGGCAGACCTGTGGCACAGTGGAAGCTTTGCATTGGGTAGGGATGAAACAAAAATAGCAAAGCTGACACTAACCTGATAGACCAGCTGTTTCCCTCATCCAGAGGGCTGCCATGGGGCATGTCATCATCTGATGCAGAACCCGGCGTCCCTGAGCCGCTGTCCCGGGGGCTGCAGGCTCCCAGTCCCATCGCACCCAGCTCTGTGGGGCTGCAGCAGGTCAGTGGAGTTGCCCCGCTCTGGGCAGGTGTGCCAAGGGCTCTGCGAGGTGTGATTTCCAGCTCTGTCTTGAAGCAGGCGGGCTGTGGGGGCTCTGAGAAGCCCTCTCCACACAGCTTGTCCAGGTCGGGCATACTGAGGGCTCTCAGCTCCCGCAGCCTGGAACGGGACAGCGGCAGCCGCCCCAGGCCCCGACTACGGCGCACCTGTGAGGCTGAGGTAGGGAAGGCGGCCACATCTGCCCCAGTGCCATCCTCCTCACTCCTCTGGGGCTTTCCATCCCCTTTGCCACCCTCAGTCACACACACGGGCTCTGTGCCAAGGGGAGACTTGGCCATGGTGTTGGCTGGGCTGGGGCTACCACCGTAGGAACTCAAGCTGCGCCGCAGTGCCCACGGTTCCTCAGTGGAGCTGGATGTGGTGGCCAACCCACCACATGACCTCCTGGCAAGGGGCAACCTTGCAGCCGAGCATATATCAATGGCCTTCACAATGGGCCGGTCAAAATTTGCCAGGTTTTCAAAAGATTTGATCCTCTGTTTGACAGAGAAGGATGAAATTGGCTCATGTGGCCAGTTCAGCTCATAGTAATAGTAATTCCGCCTGAAGCTTCTCAGTTTATCAGCAGTGGAGTAGCTGATGCCACTAGCTGAGGGGGATGTGTCAGGGACCTTCTGGGCACTTTTGGAGGTGTATGCCTGCTCCTTTTCACTCTGGCTGTTAGGCAGATTCAGGTGAACCATCTTTAACATCCCCGTTGCTGCCTGTGGGTATTTCTCCTCTGCAGTTTGGCCCTGGGATCCTTGCACAGGGTGAACCTCTGCAACATGGCAGTCCTCCCTCGAGTGACCCGATAACTGGGATGGCATTGAGTAGGTCCTTGTCACAGGTTTTGACAAGCCACAGAGACGTCTGTCTCCAGCAGTATCTCCTCTTGAGAAATACTGCATGGTCCCCATCTCCTCAGTCAGCCGAGGCACTTCTGCATTTACCTCTTCTGTTTTCTCCAGCAATGGCAGCCGCAAAAACGATGCTGGTGAGGATGAGGCAGAGGAGGAGGAGGAAGGGGATGATGATGAGGAGAGCTTCACCTCAATGAAAGTGCGTTGGATCTCCTGCCCTTCCAGCTGTTCCTGCTGAACTGAGGGGGACCCCAATGAAGAAGAGCAGTTTCCAGCAGATGTTCCTATGTTTTGCAGATCTAATTGCCTAAGGTCATCTGCACTATAGATGCTTTTGATAGTGTTCAGGTCTCTTCCAGGGTTATCAGTCCTCCCTTTCACATATTCAGCTTTTGGTATCCCCTGAGAAGGTGAAGTGACTATGGACTGACTGTCTCTGGCTCTGAAATCATCCACCTTAGCACCCTTACCCTGACACACCACAACCTGCATGGAAACTTGCTTCTCTTTTGGCTTTCCCCATGACAGCTCCCCACAGACACATTTCATTTCACCACTTGTGGTTGGACTGCTGCTGCCATTTAGGAGAGGCAGAAGTGAATCTTCAGAAATTACCAGTGATGGTTTATTTTCTAGCTCTGATTTCAGAGTCTTTGCAGGTGCTGAAATGCTCTTTCCAGTATCTGAGTTTGTAGGTGAATTACGGGACAATGGTGTTTTCTTTCCCAGGAGTTTGGGGGACAGTTGTGGAGAAACAGAAGCCCTTTTCTGATCAGTCCCATTGACTTTGGTAGGAGTAATGCCAGAAGAATCTGAATTTGTCTTTGCTTTGCTTTTGATGGTGAACCCTTTTAGCTTTGGTCCTGCTTTAGATTTCTGATTATTTAAAAGGGTGTCCATTATACTTTTTTGTGCCATTGCCTTAGACTCCTGACAGGATTTTTTCTGTGAGGATGGGCTGTGCGGTACTGCAGCTCCTTTGCAGTGATTTGTGCCTGAGGTTTGGACTTTTCCATTTGAAGTCCTTCCTGAAGTCACACAGTTAATTTTCTCATTTTTTCCTGGCAATTCATGAGTTACATTAGCCTTTGGATCTTTAGATCTAGTGGGAAAGGGTGACCTGAGTGATATTCCTCTTGTTGACGATGCATTCACATGACTGCTGTCTGTTTTAGACAAGGTGGACAAACTGTTGGTTTCTTTCTTCAGCAAGCAATAATTAGCAGCATGATTACAGTCATCAACTGCCATTTCACTTTCAGATTTGGATCTCTGCTCATCACAACATCCTTCTTTCTCAAACAAGCTGTTCTCCAAGACATTGACATTTCTAGCAGAGCAAAAGCTTGTCTTTTTGCAGTGCAGAGACCTTTTTTCTTCAACGGATTCACAGCATTTCTTATTTTCATTACTGTTTCCCAAATCCATCTGTTCTTCTGTACGTAAGGCACCATTGTTACAGAAAGAGTAAACTTCAGGGATACTGACTGAATTCTCTAGGATGTCTTCTTCTTGCAGAAGAACTGAGGAAGGAGAACACAAGGATGCAGAGGACACATCTGGACACTGTGAAGGATATGAAGTGGGCCCATCATTATCTTCCAAACCTAGTTTGTTGATGCTCGTCTCCAGTGACCCACACATTGCACAGCCCTCATTCTGCAAAACTTTGCCACTGTAAGGGTGCAGCTGGGACAGTGAGGATGAACTTGTTCCAGAGGTGAGATGCTGCTCCTGCGCAGGCTTCTGCAGATCATCGTTCATGCAACAAATCTCAATTTGCTCCTCATCTGACTCTGTTACAGTACAGCCTGTAGGGGCATTAGCAGCAGCACATTGCCCAAGCAACACCTCACTAGCACTGTTAAAGGCTTCTGTGAGAGACTCTGTGTCTGAGTGAGAATCCTCCGCAGCCCCATACATCGACTTTGGAAACGGGTCACTTCTCTTTCCTTCTAGAGAGTTTGCTGCAGGCAACTCATCCTCATTTAAACTGCTAAAATTCCTAGAATAGTTATTTAAAGAATTTTTATTCACAGTAAAAAGTTTGCCTGTGTTGATGGAGTCCAACACGGACAGCCCCAAAACCCCTTGTGCATTAGCTCCACAATTCACAGTTTTCTCCAGCTGCTCCTCCTTGGGTGCTCGTGGCTCAGACTCGGGGCAGCCCTCATCAGTGCCACAGCAGCACATCGTGGTGTACTCGTCTCGGAGGGGACTTTCTGCGCGCGACGGGGTGCGCGAGGCCCTGCTCTCGGGGGCACCCATCTGGCTGAGCAGATCATCGATGTCAGTCACGGGGATGGCCGCGCACTCCTCCCCACGGCTGCCCTTCGGGGCGCCCCTGTGCACGTCCCTGCTCGTGGCATCAGGCGGCAGTGTTGCTCTCTCCACCGCGCAGCCGCCGACAGCAGCCTGCAGACCTGCTTTTTCTTGCTTCCCAGAACTCTGTTCTTCCTCCGTTGAGAGGATGCTGTTGACATTGGCCTGATTTTGAGTGTCTACCCCTGGAGACAGGATGAGGTTTGTAAATCTGCTGACAGCTGCAGCACGATTGGGGAAGAAGAAAAAAAAAAGAGCAAAATCCTGTCAAATATAAGAAGTGATATAGAAAACACCAGGTTTTATTACAAAAATAGACACCCACACAGACTACATGTTTTCATTTTGATCTGCACTCCTCCTCTTCTGTAATGATGTTTACAGCAACTCAAATTAATCATAACCATGTGTATTTGAGTAGTGCACAGAAGGGAGCAATCCACTTATCCAAGGTGAGTAGTCATGATCTGTTTAACTCTCATCTTTGAAATTGCAGCAGTCAAGCAGCCAACTACCAAAGTGTCAGCATGCAGTAAGTCACGCTGAGCAGCATTGCTTCTCATCACTTCATCTCTGAAGTCTCCAATAGAGATGCTGGGGAGCACAGAAAGCCCTGACATAGCAAATGTGACCAGATAACACAGCGACAGTCTGTGCATAAATAACTTGGCTCTGACCCCTCAGCACTTCTGCAGGTGTTCAATGTGACATGCATGGATGACATTATGCACACATTAAGCACATGGGCTTTACTGCATTTCTGGCACAGACCTCTCTTTGCTTCCAGTACATGTTTAACCCACTCCTGGGCAGCACACTGAGATCCCTGTCATTGCTGCACTCTGACACATTCCCACTCACCCATTTCTCCACATCTTCGGTTTCCAGCACTTCACCGTACATACCAGATTCCATTTCTCTACACTGCTTCTCAGACATGCATACCTATTCAGGCTGCCTTCCAGAAGGCCCATTACTATCACATGGGGCCCAGAAAGTGTAATGAGAAGGAGAAGTTATACACAGTGTCAGCATCCTTTCCTGCTCATTCAAAGCTGCCTGTGTGTCTGTACTTCTCACACAAACCTGCGGGATTAACCACATCACTTAACTTAGGTATCCATGTTAAGAAGTGCTGATTCCTCATGGAGTCAACAGAAAAACACCTCAGGAGGGAAATCTGAAGCAGACAGGTTAGAATTTGTAGTACTACCCTGCTTCAGCATGGTGGATCACATACTGAAGAGACCACCCTTTTGCCAGCAGGACAGGACAAAGGGGAAGGGTGAAGTGCCTTACAAAGTATTGCCAGTGTGTCTTTACCCCAATGCTATTGGTTTGAAAAGGCAATAGCAAGCAATCTAAGGAAACAAGAACAAGATCCTGCCAAGCCCGGAATTCCTTAAAGAACAACTGGAAGTCAAGCATCTGGAAGCACTTTAGGTTCCCAGGTATTAAAAGGTACACAAAGAAGATCATAAGCTAGAACAAAGCAAAATATTATGTTCTTCCTGAATTTGAAAAGCATGTTTTTCTTTTTGAAACACTCATTTCCACACCACATAATTTGCACAGTCTGTGGGGATTCATATATTGCTGTAGCAGCATAAATCAGCCCTGAGCAGAAAGCAAGAAGGTATCAAGTATTTCAACTCACACTAGAAAACTTTCTGTAATGAAACGTGCAAATAAATATTTTTGTAAGATTTTAGTTTTCTGTTTCATCTTTCTGCATTTTTGAGAATTCTGACACATAAAAGGGAAGGAAAGAAAGAAAGAAAAGAGGCTTTTAGTATCTTATTGTCCATTCATAAAAACATTACTAGAGCTCAGATTTAAGAGAGATAAAGAGATTTGATTATAAGGGGCCAATATAGTTAATGAACAGGCACAGCAATAAAATGAGTTGTCAGGACAAAAGTCACTGCCATTTTAGCTCCAGGACTGCATCAAATTACTCAGACCTCTGCAAACATTGGCAGAGTAGGTAGGTCCCTCCCCTTTGAATACCTCACACAGGAGTAGATTTTCTCCCTTTATCATGGTGCTGGAAAGGTCCCTGAAGCTTGGTATGATGAAGTGCTTTTCTTGGCTCACCAATGCAGACACAATGTCCCCCTGTTCCCTTCTCTGAGTGCATGTGGAAAGCTAGGAGAGCAGAAGGTCTGGCCCAGCTCATCCAAGGGTGTTTTGTTCACTGGTACCCAAAATAAATGGTACAAAAGCAAAACCACTTTCTCACCTGATGCAGCCTTCTGGATTTCCAGGGTTACGGATGTGGGAAGACACTGCATAAGCAAGCAGATTTCCTCATACATCATCTTGCTGACGGGGATGCTGTTGATAGTGGTAATCTCATCTCCTACAGCCATCTTGCCCATTGATCCCTGAGGCAAAGAGAGATTCAAGGAAATTATAAATACACATCAGAAGCCCTGCCACAGAGGCCAGGATTGCAGGGAAGCAATTAATAGTTTACAAGCAACATTCCCTATTTCGCGTCACGGCAGAGCACAGGTATCACTGCTGTCAGTTTGCCAGCACATAAATAAAGAACAGACTGTGTTTCTGCCAGGAGGAGAATTAAAGACCAATCTAAAACAGGAAGGTCAAAAGATCTGCTGGTTTCTCTGGGAGATGAGTATCAGGATGGAGGACATAGCTCTCTTAGTTAAATGAAATGGGATAGAACAGCCCTAGATTCTTCAGGACTGGAACACTGTATTTCATTTTTTAATTCCATGCATGAGCTACCTCTCAGGTGGAACTCTCTTAAACCAGTGAACAGACATAAACTGAGCTCTTAAGATATAGGTTTGTTTCTAAATACTGCAAAATAAAACTGAGAAAAAGGCAGGAATAAAACCCAAATCCCCAGATTTCACAGCCCTATTCAAACTGCTATGCCATATCCCCTCTTACTCTAGCAGCCACTAATGAGATTAAGAATGCTACAGCCAGGTTCCTACACCAGAGTATTCTTCTTTCTGCACTTCTGCATCTAGCAATTCCACAACCAGCATGAAGCATGTATCCATACTGGTATGGGCATGTATGAGATGCAGAAGAACAATGTGTTACTGGTCCTACCATAGCTCTTTGCAAACCTGGCCAGCACCTAAAGCCTCTTGATTCCAGATCCCTGTAACACAGGGACATGTGCATGTAAAATAGTAAAGCATAATATAAATTTATTACCACCATCCTCTGCCACCAGGATTACTTCTTTTGTCTTTGCCCATAGTTAAAAAATAAATGCAAAAAATTGCATTTCCTCAAAATTGCAATTTCAAGGGGGGATGACACCATTTCAGCAGATTTGCATCCTGCCTCTCTTAGTTTTGAATTAGCCTGAGTGCACTTCTGAATCAGAAACATTTTACTCAGCAACAGCTCCAGAACAACATGGAGTGAGACATTTTGCCCAGCAAGGACAAACACCTCAGTTGCACTTACTCTAAAAAGACCACTTGATTAATAATAATAAAAAAAATAATAATAATCATCTCCATAATGGGAAAGCACATGCCTATAAGGCAACTCAAATTACAAATTACCATTTCTGCTGGTCCACCTGGCCGCATCCCTGTGACGACAACCTTTAAGGGCATAGCTTGGATTTCCAAATCCAGGCCAAATGACTCGTGTTCATTGCGAACCAGAGTGACGACTTCAACCTGGCCCTGCCCAACTGCATCAGGTGCTTCACACTTTTTGCTGTGGGGGAGCATCCTGGCTACAGGCTTGTTGTAAGAGCCATGCTCCTCTGTCCTGTGTCTCTGAAGGCTTCGGCACTCAGTGCTCATCATGCTTTTCACTCTGGTGACTGCTCTGTGCTCAAGTTTTGGTGATCTCTTGGATTCAAGTTGTGCTTCCCGGAGCTCTCTCAAACTCAGGCTGCCAAGACGAACTTCAGGCACACTTGAGTAATCAAACGCTATGATGGGGAAAAAAGGAGATTCAATTTGCTCCAGCGTGCTATCTGCAGACTCCACGGAGTTGCTGAAGACAGGGGAAGATGTCTCCATGCCACTGTATCTCGATGACTCACTGTCCTGGCTCTCATCATCGATTTCTACAGAGGAGGTTGTAATGACAATGCCAGCATCCTCCTGGCTCTTGGCCCTCTGGCTTCTGTGCAAGTGGGAACTTTCGTCATCATCACTGGCGTCACCATCATAGAAAACAACCCTCCTCTGTCGGTGAAAGGGGCTGCGGGCAGATTTGGGGCTGTCACTGAGAATGCCGGGTCGGACAGACTCTACGTGCTTGTTGTGATGGCCAGATGACCTCCCACTAGCTGGAGAAGCCAAACCATTTGCTTTTGTCACTCCCGCATCTCTAGCAGCTAGGAAAAAAAAAAGTTATACTTTTACTGTACTTACAGATGATTTTCAACACTTTTCTCACTACAGCAGAGTACATGTGGCTCTGTTGCAGAGGAAGCTTAATTCTTCACAAAGCAAAAAGCAGGCTTTCATGTCCTCCCTCTAACTACAGTAAACTGCAGATAGTACCACAATTTATGGGTAATTCCCAAAGTCAGTTCATTGGCACATCTAGTTCTATTTTCAGTTTATTTCTAAACTATGACTATGACTCAAAGAAGAAAGGGATGGAAATCCAAATGTGTATTTTAGTTTAAACAACAGATTTTCTTTCACATTTTCATTAAATCTAAGCTGAGGACTCCTGCATTAGCTCACAGAGAGTAAAAATTGGTTTCTTGAACAAAGACTGTAGCATACAACAATCAGTTTCAAACTAGCAAGTAACAAACCCAAGAACCCTTTCCATGTTCTCCTTAGAAAGAACTGCATCTTACTTTGTGGGAAGTTATTTTGTTTTGCTTTTTTGGTGGCTAGTTAGAAATGTAAAAATGTTTTTAAGCATTAAATAACTTCCACAGAAAATAAGCTGTAGACAAAGAAATTACTTGAGAAACACAGGAAAGGGAGAAAAAAAATACATCCTTTGAATTTGTGATCAGGTGCATGTTAGTAAGGACACACAAGGTTCTTTCAGTCAGTTACTATGGGGAGAAAGACACGCATGCAAAATATCTGATGTAAAATTGCACATTTGTTTGTTTATACATGTATATTGACCCTCTCAAAGTTTCTGCGATAGCTATGAATACTTTTGATAAATGTTATAAATAGGATGATCAGTCATTCAAAAAACCCCAAAACTCTGCAGTGCTGTCAATCTAGTTTCATCCAAACTAATCAAAGCAATTTTCACATTATCAGAACAGTGTTTTGAACAAAAGATAATGAAAAAAGGCACTTCTGTGGATTCTTTTAAATTCCTTCAATTTTCCAGAACTTCATGCGATCAACACTGGCTTGCACTACACTGCCTGGCATTTCTTACCAGCACAGGGACCACCACAGCTCTCCTGTATAGGAGCCCAGCACTCAGTGACTCTTCCCCCACTAGCCCAGAGACCAGATACACTTGCACCACTTACTCAGGCTGCCAGGGAGAAGAGAGCCATCGTCCAGCCAACTGTTCCTGCTCTTCTGACGGAGCTGTTCTTCATCACACGAGCCAGGTACAGCATCAGAGAAGGGGAGATGGCTTGTACCATCATGGGAGAAGTACTGGGAAAGCTCTGCCTCAGAGCTGACAGATCCCTGCTGAAGAGAAGTGACCCTGGTGACCAGCTATCCTCAATGTATAAAGCCTCTGCCTGTGTGAGCACCACAGAGACCACTCATATTGCTATTTCAATAAAGGAAGCTTAAAGCCAATTTTTAAAATAGAGTACTTGTCAGTATATTGAGAGCCAAACTGTTGAAATTGGGTATGTGAAACACTGCACATCAACATGTTTTTAGCCAATAAACAAGGATTCTAAATCCCACTCCTTTACAAATGTGGTTCAGTGCAGAAACAAGGGATGAAACTATTCATTTTTGTAGTTCCCTTTATACATGTTCGACACTGAGAGAAGGGGAGGCTTTGTACCTCCAGACACAGTGTCTATGGCTTCCTTGACTTTACCAGGAAAAACAGATTTTTCCACTGCAATGGCTATATAGAGTGACTTAGTCTCAGCCTTTTGCCCACAGGCTCAGGTCTCTCTTGCTAACTTCATCTCTGTCCCACAGAGCAGAAGTGCCTTGGAGGTTGCAGGAGGTGGGACCCCACAGCCTTTTCTGACATGCTCTGCTACAGTCACACAGACAAACAGAAGCTTGCTGCTGTCACAATTTAAATGTGTGACACAAGAAACAAAAACCCTTTTATGGAGCCCATGTGACAGAGAAGGAGCATGCAGGTTTGGTTTTGAATCCCTTGATCAAGTAAGAGCTTCAGTAAAAGCTGAATTTGAAGCAGGCTCTATTTTTATTGCATCTAATCCTTTTACCCGGCTTGCTGGCTCCAAGAAGCGTTTCATAGTCCAGCTGAGGGGAGATGAGGTCTCTCCTTGTTTGGCCTTCACACTAGGAGATGGACTTTTTTGCACAGCTCCTGTTAAACACATGCTAGTTAGATGCCAAAAATTAAAGTTGTGGTCCATATAACCAAACAGGCTTCTTATTTATCTTATGAGCTGGTGGCTGTGTTTAGTTGCACTTATTTATTATCTGAATTGCTTTCCTAAAGTGAGATTTATTCAGCTTTTCACAAGCTCTCCCTCAGATCAGACGGACTGTTACCATTGAGACATGCTACACCAGCCAGGCCCAGGGCAGTGCTATGAACATGAGATGCTATCAGGAAATGGTCTCTCCCACTTGTTGGAAGCTGCTGCTCACTAGGGGCAACCTCAGAAGAAAAATTAGCAGCCACTGGCAAGGTCAACTTCAAAGCAGATCTTAGCTGACACACACAAAAAGCGGATCATAACAAATCTAACCTTTCTGTCTGAACATCACCTTACTGGTAGCTCTGCCATTGCCAAAAGTTTGCTTTCATCTGCCAGACTTTAGGAAGCGTTGGAGTTCAAACACATCACAGAGATGTCAGAATACATATTTTGACGTTACTTTAAAGATCAAAATGGTGTTAAAACACATAGTCCAGTATGCAACACCTGACTTTTTCAAATGGTCTCAATACTTTGTGGTGGGGTTTTTTGCCATTAAGGTCAGGCATACATAGATGGAGTAGATCCCTCCTGTTCTTTCCCTACTAAAATACTGTGCTTCCCCTCATCTTGAAAAAAGTTCAGAACAACCACCTCTTGTCAACCCTACTTGCAGATCATGGCAGCCTAGTGAAAGAAAGCAAGTTACATAAGCTGCAGAGCTGATCCATCTGAACTGGATGTCTGTGCTAAAATTCCTGCAGTGGACAGAGTGATGATACTCCCTACACTGTTCGGCTGTCTTGAGTTCTCTCAAAATATTAATGCTGGGGAACTTCAGAACATGCCCTTAAATATTCCTGCCTCGGTGAGAGAACACACACTAGAGAAGAGAACATGTTACTACCTGTGACATGAGAGGAGCTGGCATCCTTGCTCTCTCGGTGGGTAGTACGAGCAATTGCTTCATCCATCTCCTGCTCCGAAACCTGAAGTAGGGTGGAAGGCAAAGCTCAAACAGGATACAAGAAATTACAAAAGTCTTACCACTTATCACAAGTACATGATTCATTTCATATAAGCCACTATTTTTAAAGATGCAATAAAGAAGACCTGGTTGAGGGCTCCTAAGTCCTTGTCCCCTGACTCAGACTCTCTCAATGCCACTTTCCTACAAAAACCAGGAAGCAGAAGCCTGCCAGCTGCATGAAGACTGCATCCAAGTGACACACAATATAAAGAAATATAACAGCCCCAGACTTAAATAAATCAAATGAAGCTATTACAGCCCAGTTTTAATTCAATTAAAAACTGTATATTGATTTGTTGAGAAAATATTACTTTAAAACAGACAAAGACTTCTTTGTGCAAGCATACGTCGGAAACTTAAGCTATTCTACACTTAACCCACCAGAAGAATACCAGACTTTCCATAATATTAGCTGTCTTTTTAATTTTCATTTATCCTTGCTTTTAAAAAGAAACCCTAAATCAGTAATTGGTAATTAACGTTACTCTGGTTTAAGAATAAATACTAGTTCACCATATTTGCTAATTTAACCCTTAATTACAGCCATACATTTCATTATTACTGGAAAACATATGATTTTATACAGGAACAACTAGTCTGCAGGAATATATATTCAAGAACAGAAAGCAAATTAATTCTGTCAAAAATACTTTCTATGCACTTTGCTTTACATGAATTAAAATTCAACATAAATAGAGACTAAAAACTTGAGTCTTCCTGAAACATGAAGATTTGAGAGATTCTGAAGCAAACTCAGCAGTTTATAGACAGCATAAATGCCATATTCACTCAGAATAACAAGCAGAAATAAAATTTTGAGGTATTTCTTTTGGAAGTACATGAAAACACCAAAGCAAATATATTCAGCAGCAAAATATAATGCGGATCTTTTGTGTTGTAAAATAAGAAGTATAAAAAAATGTTCAAAACAACATGAACCTTTGTAAAAACACATCTCTGTTTCCTGCCTGTGTCATGCCATTACAACAAATCAAAAGTCCCTGGGCTCCTGGGGCACAGGGAGTTACTGCAGGACATGGACCAGATTCTTAGACTATGATCCGTGGCCTTAACACAAATCTTTTGGTGAAACATATCTCAGGAGTTAAAACAGGCCCCAGTCATACTGCAGTACACTTTCAAAGTTAACCAAAAGTCCACACTTCTGCAAACTCTGCCAACTTTGATGTTTAGTATCCCTTATAGCTCAGGTAGCTCAAAATGGAAAGGGACAAGCCAATTCCTAACTCCAATCTGCGTGCTGCGGTATTATTAAGAGCAAATGAAATGAACATTTCTCTATCAATCCCCCAGTGCTTTCAGAAAATGGGTGCCAGTAACACAGTAATAAATATGGGTTCCCATATGGACACTCCTCCAGAGATCCAGCTATGAGAGTTTATGGATTCAGTACTGACAGGATTATGGATTCAGTACTGGAAAAATGCTTTAGGGTCTCTCCAGCTTAACTTTTAGCTTTTCATACATTTCTTGGCAAAGGATTTGTTGTCATCTTAAATATCACTTATGGAAAACTGTAATAGGAGCCACTTAATAGTTTCCCTCTGTTACTGAGTAATACCAAGCAATTAGCTTAACTCAGTTCATCCTTTCAACAGACACCAGGTTAGGTCGCTCATCAGCTTTCAAGACCTCACCACAGCAAGAAGAGGGACAGACGAGAACAGGCAGGCTCTACAGAATGGCATTTTTGTTTCATGCTTCTTACAGATGCTCCAAAACGCCTGTATGCCTTAATAATGCAATCACATTGAACCATTGTTTTGGTTCAGCACACCACACAGACTCACCAGGAATACTGTTATTTTAGGCTGTAAGCCCAATTCTTACCCTCTCTGTGCTTACCTTTAATAGAAGCACAGCCTAGCAGCACAAGGCCTTTCAGCAAAGATAATAAACTCTGGCAAGTAGGCCCCTATTTGTTGACTGTATATTTGATTTAGCAGAAAATACACTATTAATTACAAAATAAGAAACCTGAGTTCTCCTAGATATGGCTTTATTAAGGCCTTCATTTGTAGTTATGAGTTCAAAAGTCAGAGCTTTCTGGACCCACTAATGCAAATATTTTTACAGCTTCAGTCCTGTTTAAACAGGAAGGTTTCGTACGCTCATGAAATTCTTTGAAATACTGAAATAAAGGAAGCTGTTATTCCCTATAGCTTGGCTAATTGGCTTTCATCTTCTATCATCCATTTTTAAAAAATGCTTGAGAACACTTACTTTGTAAATACAGCCTTATTTCCAAATTGGAATCAGTAGCAGTAAGCTCCATATTCTCACATTTTAATTCCTGAAGGAAAACTTTCATCTTTGTACACTTTATTATAGTTGATCAATTCAAGCTGTTGATACATATATTCCTGGCCCTAAATAATATTCTACTCAAACACAAAGTAACTCCAAAATAGCTTTTAGGAGGAGGAGGCCTTGTGCTGTATTTGCGTTGCCACTCTATCTAAGTACCAAGAAAGATGGGAACACTTCATTCAAGAAGTTCCAGGAAAATACAATTGATCAGTGGGTGATTAAGTGAAAAGCACCAGGGACAGTCCAGCATTGCTATGATTTACAAAACTGCAAAGCATCATTGCAATCCTGACATCTTGCACAATACATGCTATACTGAGAAAAAGCCATTTTCTCAAATTTCTGCTTTTACAACAGCAGGACTCAAATTACAGCGCCAGATGAAAACAACCCAGATACACTCACTCATTTTTTCCTCACCTTTGGGTTAGGATGACGACTAATGATTAGACTGACCGGGCCTGGTCCACACTCACTCAGGATTGCGTAGGCTTCACTTAGTGCTGCGTGACGCAGGCTCACAGAATCCGCCTCCAGGATCTGGTCACCCCGGCTGCACAGAGACACAGAGTCACCTAATCACAACCACCTTCCACGCAAAAGAATTGTGCTTTCAACTGATGACCAAGATTTTTCAAAGACACAAGTGTTCTGGAAAAGACATGACTTTCAAAGAAGGTGCTGCTCCCAGTGATGTGAATGGTTTAAACCCTCTTGAGTTCACAAGGGTGGCTAAGAGATCCCTTCTGCACCTAGTGCCAGTGCAAAAAATCTCCATTAAATCAACCAAGAAAAATTTTTGCATTTGGATCAGGCTGAAACCAAGCTTCAGTTCCAGTTCTGCATTCAGATATTTATTGAGCACAGAAGAGAAAAAATGAGATTCAGATGGGCTGTTCCTTCATACCATATTGAATTACTTAGCAGAAACACTGATAAGAAATTCATGATTTAGATACCAGTTTATGAAATGACTCCAGGAAAAAAAATGAGCTTGGTGAGCCTGTATTTGCTAAAAATTAGCATATATAACCCATTAAAAAGAAAAAAACAACCAAAAAAACCCAAAAAAAACAAATCAAAACTTTCCTGAAAGGAAAACAACAGTGTGACTTAAAAGGACATGTAGTGATATGACAAGGGAGTATGGCTTTAAACTGAAAGAGGGCAGGATTAGATCAGGTATTAGAAAGAAATTCTTTACTGTCAGGTTGGTGAGGCACTGGAACAGGTTGCTCAGAGAACATCTGAAAGTGTCTGAGACCAGGATGGATGGAGCTTTGAGTAACCTGACCTAGTGGAAGGTTCCCTGCCCATGGCAGAGGGTTTGAAACAATATGATCTTTAATGTCTCTTCCAACCCAAACCATTCCATGATTCTATGATTATTTAGTTCTGTTTTCTCAGTTTTGTAACTCCTGCTTATGGTGTTTAGACATCTGGAACTATTCAAAAGAATGTATCATCAACTAGGGATATCATTAAAGCATTCTCCATAATTCCTGAAACATTTGCTTTGAACAGACACTCTGAAAGAATCTACTACTGTTGGGCTACTTGTGACAATGACACTGTGTTTACACTATGAGTATACACACCAAAGGCAAAATAACAACTGCAATTCAGTAACCTGCACTTCTGGTACAGGCACAGGAAAGTAAAAGGTGACCTATCAGCTGTGCAATCATCCCACTGCTCTGCCCATCCTTTAGACTTGCACAAATGAAGTCACTTACAGAGCCACATGACCGAGAGAGGGAGCTCAGATATAGAGGAGCTGGATTCAAACCTCCCCAGGCATTGCAAAGCCAACATTTGATTAATGTTTTCCAAAAATCAAAACCATCCTGTAAGTCTTGGCCTATGAAGCCATAAATCGCTGATGGGACAACAGAAGCAGTGTCTTAAAGAGGCAAGCTAAAAATTTGGGAAGGGTGCCTGGATATAATCAATCACATAAACCTAATAAACAATACAGCTGTTACACACAGACATAACCAGCACTGCAATGTTTTCCGAAGAGGCTTGCAAGAAAGCAAGTTACCATTAAACGCAGTCTCCTGTAGACATTTCTATACGATAGGAACTTTCAAGGATTTCAGCAGCAATGCCACCATAAAATTATCTTCTTCCCTTATTCCAAGAAATCAAATTTCTATTGCAGTTTTCCTGGTGAGCCAGGAAACAGAAGGCACTCTCTAGCCACGTGAAAACAAGGCATTTGCTCAGCCTCTCTGCACTAGTGCTCATACCACACACTCAAAGTGAATCATAAAGCCCCAGAATCTCTTCAGCAGAGTCTTCCCTCTGGAGCCATGCTCCCAGCACCCACCAGCATTTATGGAGTAGCACAGAAACTGGCAAGGTTTCCTTCAATGGTTTTCAAAAATGAAGTCTCCACGAGAAGAAAAGCAAGCAAATTTCTGTCAATCCAATGTAAGGCACAAGGGAACCCTGGGAATGATTGTTTCCTAAAGACATCCCAGCTCCATGACAGAGTGAGTTGAACTGGTCAGCCCTCAGCAATCCTGCCAGACTGAGAGTAAGGGCAGAAAAACGCTGCTGCAGCCACAGGCACAGGCAGCTGCAGGAACATCTACCCCAGCTCTTTTTAAGAGTTTCAGGTGACTGAGCTTTTAGCAGAGCTCTGCAAATTTCCTCCCACTCTGGGGTCTCTGGCTGCAGCTCTCACAAAAAAGCATGAAGCTGCACTTCTTGCTGCTCCCCTTTTTCAGAGGGTGCTATTAGGCACAGCTTTCTGTATAGAGAATTTTTTTTAAAAAAAACAAGCCAGACCTTAATGATCATGCTGTTTCCAGAACACAGAATAATGTTTCCTGGGTATTTAATAGTACTTTGGAATGTCTCTACTTAAATGTTTTCTTTTTGGTGAACTCTTAAGTATAAATTTCCTCCCTGCTACATCAACCGATTGGTGAAAACAAAGTCTCAATCTATTTTATTGTAAAACCACTCCAGCACGTTTCTGCTTTAACCAACCTTAATCTGCCATCCATTTTAGCCACTGATCCTGGGGCCAAGCTGTGAATGTATATCCCAGGAGAACTGTTTTCCAGTGTGAGACAACAGGCACCAATGCCGAGCCCAACCCCTGGCTCTGTGAAAAACAAGAAGTACAAAGAAGTGTGGCAGATTGTAATCACACAGGACGCACAAGTGTTTGTGTTCCCACACCCCATCTGAGTTCAGGACTCGTGACACTGTTTCAGGGCTGGCCTTAGCTGCAGTCAGCCAGGAAGCTAAGACCAACAAGTGGAAATCAGAATTGAAAATAGCTGATCCTGTTTTCCGAGATTCATCGTTCTCAAAAAATACTCTGTGCCATGGGAACCTCCTGGAAATGTCACACAAAGTCTGATCTGGTCCAAGGCACAAAGCAGTAGGGGCAGCAATCCAATGAAGATGTCACTTAAAATTACTGCAGAAAACACGAGAACAGAAGACGCTGCCAACTGTATTGCTCTCTTTTGTTAAATATCTGCATGGTATTCCTCAGCAAAGAAGCACAAAGGAAGGTAAGGCATTATCTCTGGTTCAATGGTCACCTCTGTCCACTTTCACCTTTGCTCTCCTTCAGGTAACAACACCTTTGCTGTAGGGATTACTGGACATCTTACGTCCTCTCTCAAAATTTTGAATCCAACTTTTAAAATCACCATATTATAGGTCTTATAAGTACGCATATTTATCTAGCATATATAACATATGCTTTAACTTTATAATGAGCAATTATTAATAAGGAGAGCAATCCTCATGGAGGAGTTCAAACAGGTCATCTAGGAACTTTTCCACACTGTGCAGCTTTGCCTTCCCAAGAGATGCCCTTTAAGAGGAGGGAACAGCCTCTTGGGCTACCCACAAGGCTGATTTACATTTTGCCTGGTATCTCACAGCCTCTCTCTTTCAGCAGCATGGACACTGACTGCTACCCGTAAGAGGCTTCTGATTCTGGAGCAGCAAATTGAAGACAGGGGAACTCTTCAGAAGTTTTCGCATTAGAAGTTACTTTTCCCCCTCATCCTGTGGTTCAAGGTCAGACGGGCACCGGTGGGTGCACCAGATATTAGAGTCTCTAACCTTTTCCCAAAAGCTCCCCTAAGAAGCAGAGATTTGTTCTCCCAGACCATTTCTATGGACCCTCACCTTTATTGAGTGTCACATCCATGACGATCCTGTCCTTGGGGCCAGGTCCTTTGCGGCTGGAGGAGGAGCCATCGGGCTCCTCGAGGCCAGGGACAGGCACGCTGGCGCTGGGGGAGCTGGAGCGGCTCAGCAGGGTGGGGGTCACGCAGGGCGTGAGGCTGGGGCTGCGCAGCCGTGTGCGCACCGTCAGCGTCACCACGCCCTTCTTGAGTTGCTGCAGACACAGCACAGAACCACAGTGAGGTGACCAACATTTGTCATTAAACCTGCGCACAGCAACTCGAGGCAGAGCAGGAGTATCAAGCTGAGGGTATGAGATGGCAATGAGTGAAAAGGAGCGTGAATCTCTTCAGCGCTACAGTCAAGTTACCTTGAACCTCTGGATGGCCTCCTGATGGGTCAGTCCTTGCAGAGACTCTCCATTAACTTCCAGGATTTCATCCCCTGGTAAACAGATACAAAAAATGAGATCAGCAATATAGAAAATAAAAAGATTAAAACATTGTTCCTGAACATGAAGTGATCCACTACTACAAGGATTTCAGTTAACTATTCAATAAAAATCCTTTTATTGTTCTCAATTTATTTTCACTTGTACCAATGTCTCTACAAGTTACTAGTGATAAATTACCAAGTAAAAACTGTTCTTCAGCAGAGATCCTTAAGTTTGCATTCCCATTCTCACAAACAAGCTGAAAATGCTATGGATTTTAACTAAAGTCTGAAAATTATTACGACATGAAGTCCAAAGGCACTAAAAAACTGACTTTATTTTGTAAGCATTAATAGGAGAAATGAGGAATTAAGTGAAATAACACTACAGCACATCACTTTAAAGCCAGTTCAGAGAAAACAAACCTTGCATCCACGAGCAGAAAGTAAATGTATTCCCTTACTAAAAGCCTGCAGACAGAAAAGCATGTAGTAGCCCACATGCTGTGACAACAAATGTCTATTTCACCTCGAGGAACACGTCCTGTCAGATTTTTACCAGCTTCCAGACTCTGGGTCTTACTACTTACACCCAGCTGTGCTATCTACCTTCATTTTTTTAAAAGGAGGGTCAGCATGATCCAGATCCACTTCCTACAATTTTACTTGCATCTGTGCAAAATTACATGGGGAAATATCATCAGCTAAGTCTACCTGTCCTCTGCTTTTCCCGCCTCAGTAAAGAGAAAACAAAAAAAGGATTTTGCAAGCTATGAATAGTCTGCAAATGATTGCTGGGTTTATGGGACAGCTGCTACTTATTGGCTTCCCACGGCAAGTGCACAACCTATGATGCAGGGATGTGAGCTTCCCTCTGCCAGCAAGTGTGAGAGTTGGCATCAAAAGCAGTCTCAAATACAACAAGTGTGATAAGGCAGAAAGAGGGAAATGATGTTATGAGAAGTAACAAGCAGCAGCTTGAGAGAAGTAACACAGGAGCAGCTTTCCATGGAAGCAACATAACACAATCCCTGCAGAAGGTTTGTAAACTCTAAACTCATGGTCACTTTGTATTTTAAACACTAAGAGTCTGTCTGTATGACACAGCACTCAAACCATGGTGCAGCACACACAGAGCAGGCCATGCATTCAGCTCAGATACCAAGACTGGAAAAGCAGTAATAAAATCTGGCTACACCTCCTTCTCTAAACAGGGTGATCTTACTGTGAATCTCATGTCCCTGTACATAACGCCTTCTCAGACCAGCATCTTTAAGCCGGATGTTGGCTATTAATATTTTCTTGCTGTCATTGACTCTCCCCAACTGAAGAATTGCAGCTTGCTGTTTGGGCAAATAAAGTTCATGAAAGAGAAAGGGGAAAACAAAGTGGTCACCACTATTCTGTTATTCCCACTCCTCAATATGAAATATAGTCAAATTAATTGCTATGAATGATCTTCCACAGGATGAACAAACAGGGCATTTTATATTTTCCACAGGCTCTTGCTGCTGGCCAGGTGCCTAAACATAGTTGTACTTGAATTTTCCTTCTGCACTGAAATAATACCCCACTGTTGTTCTTTCTGTGAAGTTGGATTCTCTCTACCATACCTTCTTTAAGCCTTCCATCAGCAGCTGCTGCTCCATTTGGGAATATAGTCTTCACAAAAATCCCCATGCGTCCACGAGCAGAATCCTGACCTCCCACAATGCTGAATCCAAGACCCTACAGAAAAGAGAGGAGAAGACATACAGCTGGCACCTTACTCTATAATCATCTGTGTGAGAAAGTCTGCCAGTAATGTACAAGACAAGAGAAAGATGAAAACCTAAAACCTGAACTGCATTGCCAACTTACTCTCTCCTTCCATTTCCTCATTTACTTTCACTCCATTATCAACACCCATCAACCCAAAAAATAGCTGCAGGCACCCTAAGCTGACACAGCAAAAATTCTGAGATTATTTTGGGTTTTTCAAAACACTGGGTCAATAGCTTTCCCATTTTAAAAACAGTAACACATTCATTTTGAATTAACAGACAGTCAATTTCTACCCCTGAGATCTATATCCAGGATTAACTACAGGTTTCTCTTATGTCACAGATCCTACATTTCCTCAGGAAGAAGAAAAGCCTCAGAACATGACATAAGGTCAGTGCTGCAATGTCAGGAATGTAGCTGAAAGGAGAATGGCATGTGGGGGCTACCACTCACATGTACATTTTTAATTATTCTGGAGACATATATCACATTGGATTTAAATAAATCTAGATCAATATATTCCCCAGGGCTTCATCCATTAGCTCTTACCCCTGCACTACCCCATCAGGCTATGTGACCATCTTGCAAAGCTGACCTGAGAACTGATGAACACAGCAGAATGAACCTCTCCCCTTTCTGCTAAGTTTTTTCCCAGACAACTCACTTCCTTAATCTACAATCCTTTCCCATATTTCCCCTCTTGTTACTGCTGTTCATGCATTTTACAGAATAAAGAGAAAAGTCACCAACCAGGTGGACAAGGGATGTGGAGAACTGTTGTACTTTAGTGATCTGAAGCCATGGACATTATTATTGCCTTGGGCAGCGCTCTCCAGCTGAAGGATGCTGCCAGGGCAAGCACTGAGTTTACAATCCAATACAACAATCAGATCTTTTGTTTCACTACATGAATACAGAGCAGGCCACCACAGTTAAAAGCTTCTAGTAATTTGATAAGACATTACTGATTTACATAAAGGAAGCAACTTAGCTTCCTTGTGCAGAACAAAGTAACTCCACCAACTGTTCAACCTGGTGCAATTATGAACTGCCAGCAAGTTCCTGGTACCCCCATGTCCAGCACAAGAGGTCTCCCCACAGCTCCATGGGTGGGTTTGCATGTCTGCAAAGCACAGCAGTTCCTATGCTAGCCCACCTTCCCAGACAAGTGCTGCCACTCCACATTAGGAAATCACCCCTTGCAGATCTACCTATGGATGCAAACCTAAATGCAAACACTTGGCTTCCCACCAGGAACACCACAACTCTGTGGAGAAATGTTTCAAGTCCCAGGTCCGAACAGGGATAATAAAGTGAGCACTATTGCAAGAATTGTACAAGGTTCAATCACTAACAGAGGAGATCGCCCAAGAGGTGGGTTGAAGGCACACAAAATGGCAGCTGCTTTAGGTGGTTTTTGATCACTAGCGTCTGCATTCTCCCAACTGCTTCCTAAAACCTTGGACCTAAGCGCAGACACGCAGGAGGGGGTGGCTTATCCCAGGGGGAGAAATAATCTAATTTCATGAGAAAACCAGAATTAAAAAATAAGAACATGAAAAACAAAGAAATATTTGCTCATCATAAAAGACCCACAGCTCCAAACCAAGGAAAGCAAAAGCAACTGTGAACCAGTCTACCCACAGAAGTAACTATTCCTAACTCTTTGCTAAACACAAAGCACAAGAAGAAATTAGTTTCATTTGAGCTTGAAAGTCAAAACAAGTCTTCTTAATCCAAAACAAATCCATCTGATGATTTTGAAGACTATTTCACAAAAGGACATGCATATTTTTAGCATATTCAAATGACAGCTCCAATACTAATGTGGATTTGATTAGGGAAAACAATATATACCTAGGTTAATGGTTATCTATTTTGTCTTATCATTCAGCCAGCTGGTATCTAGCAAGTGTGTAAACATCTTATTGGGGGAGAGGACTTTTTAACCCATGGAATTCAGTGCTCTCAGAGAAGCAATTACCCAATAACCTGTCTTCAGGTTTAACGCTTAATTTGTGGTAATTTTTTTCTTTTAAAAATGCATTCAGATTCCACTGAGGGAAAACATGCTTGTCCATAAATTTACACGCAAACAGGTACTGTTCTGTAGCTGCACTAACTTTGCATAAACATACATATTTAGAGATCCATTATAAATATTTGATATCTTAGTAATGGTGAGATGCATGAAACCAAAATGAAAGCCACCTTGTGTCAAGTGGACAACACAAACATCACATCCCCTGTATTTTGCAGGTGTAACTTTGGCATTTCTGTTTGGAAATGGGATTTTTTTATCATTAGCACTATTAATAGCTACTTTGAGAGCAGCTGGAAGTACAGGAGATACAACTTAAATGCCAGCTCTTGCTACATATGAGAAACATGCAGAAATCCTCACCTTGCCTTGCCCTTTCATCAGGACGATGTTGGAAATGATGGACGGCTGGGTCAGTCTCCATGGAGATTCCACCTGGGCAGCACTGAAGGAACGGGTAGATTTCTTCACAATATGGTAGTCCTAATACCAACAAACAAGGATAATTGCTCTGATTGCTTGGCACAGATACTGGAGATGTCATACTGGGAAAATTGCATGTGTTGGGGAAGAGGGATGCAGTGTCTTAAGAGATATATTCAGAGTAATGTTCAAGGGATGAAACCCCAGCTCACTACAATCAAAGTGAATCTCGCCACGGTAATTTTCCCACATTTTACACAGTAGAATCATTTTGAAATGTATCAGTCACAATTTAAATTAAAAGGATTAAAGGTAACTTCATGATATCCTCAACTTCTTATTTGCTAAAAAAAAAAAGGAGAATGGAAAGGAGAAGGGAAAGACCTACATTTAAAAATAATTTAAATAAAGAGCATTAGAATGATTTTTTTTTTAAAGTCCTCAGATCTCTAGAACTGCAACTCCTAAGATGAACAGCCTTAGGACCTTGTGGCCACAAGCAAGCAGTACTGTCCTTTACAACACTCAAGGAAGTTCTCCACAGGTGGCCACCACATCCCATTTTGGTGTCCAGGCCTGGTTTCAGTCCTATGATGTACCTACAAGATCCTGTTTCATGACCGTCCCCACTTCTGTGAGCTCCAGGCAGATGCCATAGGATCAAAGCACAGAGAGGTGCTCACAGCCAGCTCTGCCTCACCTGTCTGGCTCCTGCTGACTCCAGCTGCTGGGGCAGAGAGTGCTTTCTTCCACCCCGGGAATATTTCACCGCTATTTCGTAATTTGATTCACCATTTTCCACTGTAAGCTCATCATCTTCTCCCACAGACTCCAAGCGGGATCCGGCACCTAAGAAAAACCACAGAAATACACCCTGAAAACATCTGAGAGTTGCTTTAGCCTCTCTCACCAGCAGGCAATAACCACCTCCTGCAGATCCCAAATTAAAGTGCCTTAAAACAATGGTAGGCAGTTCCCAGCCAGGCAGTTGGAAACCAGTTTTGATCACACTCAACCAAGAACTCTTACTGCTGTCATAGGTTTTCTGCAATCTTTCAGTGATACTGAACTCTTGGTATTAAGGAAAGTAGAAGATAATTGAGTTGGTATCTCAGGGACAGGAAAGACATTCATCTGTTCACACCCAATGGCACTTGCCAGTGCACTAAGCTCTCAAGCTTCATGTATTTAAAATGAAAAGACCTGACACTGCAGCAGTATTCATTTCTGGAGGTGTCATGTCACTTAGAAGGAAGTTTTTCTGGAGTGGAAAGAGGAAAAAAGTGCCAAAGAGATGCTATTTTCTTTCCTTTCAGCAACAATTCTAGTTGTGGTGAAGAAACAGAATTATTTGTCTTGAAGGACATCCTGTAATTAGCAACAGAGTACCCTACTCCTCGCACCAGGGCTCTTCCAATTCTCATTTTCTCCAAGGTCCCTGCAGAATCCCCAGTCACAGCAGTTCCTGTACATTTATCCTTGTCATTTCCACACTGCACAGGGAAGGGCCATTAACCCCTATTTTACAGACGAAAACCCAAGACACAGGCAAAATTTGCACAAGCTGGATTTCATGACGAGGATTTAAGATTACTTTAAACCAGTGTTATGTTGGAGCTGCCACAGAGAGCAACAGCTCTGATTTCCTTTCATCCTCACCGTCTGTACCCCAGGAACAGTGAGTCATGGGTTGAGGTAGATGCACCCAAAATTTGCCCAGGAGAGCCCCAAACACATTTTCTGCCACCTCCTCCCTGCCAGAAGGCTGTGCCAGGGAGGGATGGAGCACAGCTGTTTTTTTTCTCTCAGCATGAAAGCAATTCTGCTGATGCATCCACAGGCAGAATTTGTACCCACTGCCCAGAGCGCAAATTAAACCTGCTGCCTGCTTTGGGATCTGAAAATGGGATTTCTGCTTTTCAGCTCCCTTTCCCCTGGCACACAGGCTGCTGCTGCTGCACAGACAGGATACCAATCTTGGCAGGACCGGCATCCTGGCATTCTTTCATTCCCTGGCACCTACAACTAACCCTTTCCAATCACTTCTCCATCTCTGCAGGAGAACAGTTGTAATTCTGTGTTTCCTGCCCATCTCCAAATACATCTTCGTTTCTCATGCTGCAGTCCAGGCTGGTGGATGCTTCTGGCTCACCCACAGCCCAAGGGCATCAGCACTCACAGCAACAGGGTCTGGATCCCCAGTGAACCGCCAACTCACAGCCTCAGGGGCTACAGGCAGAGGAGCTCCCAGGAGTATGCTAAAAATACCTTAGTAATTGGAAATTAGGGTGAACACAGGAGGGAGGGAGCCTCAGAAAGCACTTCGGTTAAGAACATTATCAAGCTCTGCAAACAGGTTACTGTTACGACATGGGGACAAAGCAACAAAAAATCTGGGGAATAGTCACCATAATGGGCATTTTGATCAGGGCACACTGAAATACACAGACAATGCATATAGTGAAAAAAAAAAAAAAAGGAAACAAATAAACAAGAAAGTTTTGCATAATATTTCTCTTTCTACAGTAGTTCAGCTCAGGAAGCTAAATGCAACTATATTATAAATAGGATTTTCCTTCCAAAATAAACTACAATGATTTCAAAGAAGTCCTATCTCACTTTTAGAGAGTTAAAATAAGTACATTACATTAAAAAAATCTGCAATTGCTATCTTCTATCAGTCTGGCTTTACCTTGAGATCGACTTCTGTATTTCAGTATGCCACTTGCCAGAGTTGAACTCTGATTGTTTCCTTTGGACACTTCTGCACAAGCTGGATCTTGAGACTTCTCAGTTTCCATCACCTAAAAGAATTTTTTTAAAAAAAATCATGTAAACTAGAGATGTTGATGACAGTTCTCTCACTGTTGCTATGGGACAGAAAATTCCATCGCATATCATCTTTGTTTCCAAAACATGTCATTGTATTAAGTCAACATACATTTTCTGTAAGTAATTTTTAGCAATACCTCTGGACATTATGGTCAGGCATCCTCTGCAAGGGGAATACATCGAGCACTGTGTGACACCTCACTCAGGTGCTTCTGCATGTGTTTGAACAAAACTCTAGCTCTCATTTTCATCTGTGCTGCTCTGCAGGCTTCCAGAGACATCACATCTTTATACAGAAAACCACTTTTAAAAAACATTATTTTACTCTTAGTGTCTGCTGAGCACCAATGCAAAGCTTGATGATGAAACGCTTATTTAACAGAAAGTTATGACAGCTAAGCACTTAAAAAGCCTGGAAATGTGCAATTAAAGCTTACAGGTGGAATCACAACCCCACCACCCTGAATAAATGCACCAGGACAGGAGGAGTCTATTTACCGACTGTGTTTGCCCGGACGCCAAGTAACAAGGTAAGCAGCACAGCCACATGTCCTCTGCCTCCAGCTCTCCTGTGCTCAGGGACAAGCACGAGTTGACCATGGGCAGGCTCTGCCTAGCCCCTGCATTTTGGAAGGTGCTGGTGAACTGCTGGAAGTCAGTTTAAAAAAAACCCCACCCAAGTAACCAAACACTTTCCTGTAAAAATAATTTCTGCTTCTACTATTCAATCTTAAAAACATCAGTCTTTCCCACAACCTGCCTCCCATCCCCCAGTCCCTCTTATACCCAAGCCAACAAAGCCAAAGTTTATCTTTTGTGCAAAGTCTAGACTTCGTGATTTTAGTTTGAACAGTAGAAACTTCAGGAAAACATAAATTGGCAGAAACAGGAAACTGGAATGGAAACTGCTTTTTATTCCTTCCCCTTCAACATGAACAGCTACATTTAATTTACACACAGTCTGAACATCCTAGCTAGTAGTTGTTGATCCTTTAGTGCATTGCAGCAACTACTTTAGAGTTCACTTCCAGCATCAAATGCTTTGCTGCTCGCAGCTCCATGCAAACTCAGAACCAACTGATTCATTCATCAGCCTGAAAAAAAGGCCAGCACTTGTCATTTGGCCATCCTGATAAGGGCCTCATTCAAGAAAATACATAAGACATCAGATTCAAAACCTCACCTAAGAAACGCAAACCATTAGCATTCAGGCCACAGCCAAAGTATCACAATCTCTCCTTCCAAGAGACTTCTGGGATACCAAGGACAGCAGAAGCACATGGAAATGAGACAGGACCTCATGGATCTCACAAAGACACACTGAAATTTACCATACAAGTGGGACTTGTACTACACTCTTTATGAAGTGCAGAGGCCTCCCTTTAAAGGGTAGAAATCACTTGCACAAAAATCACATAGTGGTCTTACAGGTGTACAAACCAACTGGTGCATAGGGCCAGTACTAACTCTGTGGTGGAGAAATATGGGAAGCACAGAGACAAAGAAAAACAAGAAAAATGTCTCCCTAAAGCAGCCAGTTTTTCTGGCATGCTGTTTAACTATACGAACAGACGAGGATGGGTCCAATCTAACTTTTCTGGAGCTTAGCACAACACAAATCAAGTCTGGAGCTGTAGACCTGTTTGATTTCTGCAGTTTGTGTGGATATGGGCAGTTTTACTTGTTAAGACCACACAGCTCCCAGGCCACAGCTGGACCACTTCCTCCAGCTCAGAGGAGGGGAGAAAAAAATGACTTGGTTTGTAGCATTGTACAGAGAAATGCTGAAATCATGTCTGCTAGGGCCAATTTCCACCCTGAGTCTAGGCTCAAGGATAACCTATTCAGTACATCCTGTGCCTCTACTACATCGGGTAATAGGGTTTGACTTGTTGCTGATAACATCGGGGTTTTTGCTGATTTTTATTTTGACTGTGGAACAGGAGAAAAATAGCAGTGCGTTCTGCAACCACGTATATTTTCATCTAGTGGGGTGGGAAGAAAAACAGGACACAATTTCCACTTGTATTAAAACAGTGCACCCCAAGCTACCTTCCCCTCATGGCAATCCTGGAGCCTGTGAGCTAACAAATACCAAACCCCCGAACTCCATGTATGACCCACAGAAGGTCACATGTGTGCAAATACCAATGCTAGGGAAAGCCTCAAGACATTCTCAACCATTTCCTGAAATTATATTTTATCCAACTAGGCTTCAGACTACAATTCAGAAGTCAAACATTTAAATTATCTGTGTCATTAAAAACATTCTCATTATCTGTGTGGTTTTTTAAACTTTATTTTAGCAGAAGAATTTTTCTGACACTAATTATAAACACATGGGGAAGACACACTAGCATGTGCAATGAAGTAGATGTTCTCTAAGTTGTTGAGCTTGCCTAATAAACCACCAGGAGTTTTATCATATTCAGAAAACACTTAGAAATCTGATCTACAAAGCTTCCAAGAACTCACCAACGGCGTGCGTCTGTAATCTTTGGCTCTCTCATAACCTAGACAAGAAGAAAAACCCAGATCCACTTTATCCTTCTGGCCATGAACATATCGCTTTACTGTCTCAAAGTGGCTGCCCAGATTTAACCATGCCATTTTAATTTTCCTCACTTTCAAGGAAATGGAGCTTATTATTTCAGTCCTGTAGGTCTCTTATTAAACTAAACCAATAAATCCCTCCCAATGCTGTCCCAGTGTTAAGGACAAGGGGAGCTTTAATACGCACAGTAGTTTGAAGGGACATCTAAAAATAGAGTCCATTTTGCCAGTTCATTAAGTAGCTCTGGGATCAAGTGACGGTGACATCTCAATTGATTTCAAAGGAAACAGCACTATCAGGGACACATGGTCCTGGCACTGCACCAGAACGAACAACTGCCCTCGGAGTCCTCGCATGGGCAAAGCTCCAGCATGACCAGGCTCTTAATTAGGCGAGATGAGGAGCAGGATTATGACAGTCTGCACTGTTTAACCGCAAACAGTTTGGCAATCCCTTGCCAATCTACAAAAACAAGACAACACACAGAGGTTGATACAATTTAATAAGCAAACTGCTTTTCTGCTGCCCTTGCAGGGCTCCTCAGCTGCTGCCTTTCCCATCAGCGAGCCCACCCGACTCCCCACAGCACAGCTTGGCTGGCTCTGCCAAGGAGTGCTAGCAGCATGCAGACCAGTTTATCCTGGTGATTTGGGAATGAAGCAGTGAGAACCAGGCTGAGAAGCCTGTTCTTACACTGGCAAAGCAAGTCCACCAGCAAGACTACTGCCCTTCTTCAGAACAGCCATGTGAAAGAGGAATGGCTGTGCACCAGGACAAGCTGCATGGGAAAATTCCACATCTTCTCTGGTCCCATTCACACTCTGTCCTGGTCTCTGGCCATGATAAATTTTCCTTACACAGCACTACCCCAAACATTTAACCATGAACTGCCCCAACACCACTGTCTGTGGGGCAGCCATCAGGAGGAACAAAACAGGCCTCCACGAGGAGCCAGCACAGGCTCTTTCAGAGCAATGCCACGAACACCCAAAGCAAACCTTCACTGTTCCCTGCATAAAGTCTTTATTCCTAGTCCCTTGAGACAGGCTGATGCCTTAAAGCCTTTAACCTCTAAAAAAATTTTCAAGATTTTGTTTTCCACGATCTAGTATAATTATAGCTGTTTCAGTTATTTGTGCAATTATTTATTGCTTTATGGAGCACAGCATGCTTTAAGCCTTAAATGTACCTTCTAAGCAGGGAACTCCACATGCCCCTTTGCCTTGCACAGAAAGTAAAATACCTTCACTTTTAAATTAGCTCTTTTTCACTTTAATTGAATCCATCTCACAGATAAATTACAAACTGCAGCCCTATAATTTATGAGAATTAACATTGCAAGTAATGCAGAGGACATGGATTTTTCTCATCTTGGACAGCTCTAAGTTTTCCATGCCTTAATACTTAGGACATGTACAAAGCTGAACAGATCCTAGAAGGAGGCTGATGAGTGGGGACACACTGCATCAGAGGCAGCAGCACCCAGGGGCATTCTTCAAAAACAGCACATCCCAAAGCCCAGGGAGCTCCCTAAACACGGGGCTCAAAAAAATCCAAATTAAATCCAGACTTAGCAAATTTTGGTGCAAGCTAGAGGACTCCCCTCTTCTCTTCCAAAAGGCATTTGCATTGCTGCTCCTCTCTTTCATGACACAAAAACAAAGAACCACTTGGAGCCAGGGATGAAGGAAAAGAGAAGAAACATCACCCTCACGTCAGCAGTAATTCAGTATCTTGAACTTGTACCTCTATAAAAACCAGTGCCTTGGTTGCTCCCCTGCTGCAAAGCTGGCAGGGCAGACAGCAGTTCCGCACATTCACCAGGGAGGCTCAGGAGGGATCAGATTTGGGCTCTGTGGCAGTACTGGTGAAACAAAGCCTCCACCACCTTCCCCAGAAGCTCACCTGGGAAATACACAACGCTGGTACCACCAGGTACAGCCCATACTTCCTCCTTCCCAGCTAAAGGGGACAGGAACCCAAGCCCTCCTTTGCTTAATTTTAAAGCAAGTGTTGGAAAACTCTTGGTCCATGTACCGCAAGGAATCAGGAAATCTGATAAACACTCAAGAACTAGAGCTACCCAGCTTTCTGAATAGGTGGAAATGCCAAATAAAACAAAAGCTTTTAAAGTGGTGTCTAGTCTGCCACTTTACCAAATGCCTGCACTCAAAAGCAACCCTAAGCCTTCAGTATAATGTAGTAGTTGCTAGACAGGGAATTACTATTCACTTCTGGAAGCACAACCCTCCTTTTGTGTCTCTTCTCAAAATCTACAGAGTAGTCACACACAAACCTGCACAAGAAACAAAATCTGGCATTCACCAGCACAAAGACAGCAGCAGTATCTGCCTATGCTCACTCTGTAAACAGACTGGAAATGCATTAAGGTAGAGCTGAGCTACTCTCATCTTCAGTAATGTTCTATTATTTTTTACAAGATTCTCCAAAACCTTCTTGTCACCAGCAGCCACCATATGTTGATCACTGTTCAGGGCATGCTGGCAGGTTCTTGATGAAGCAGGGTCCCAGCTGTACAGGCTCCAATCACTCACCAGTCAGACCTTCAGCTAAGCATAGCACACTCCATTTTCAGATATCGAAAGAGTCACTAAAATTATTAATTATGTTTTGAAGAGAAAAAACTTCTAAAAAATATCCTTTTAAATAGGAAGAAATGCAGGAAATGGCTAACACAGCCAAGTTATCCATGAAATACATATCACAGACAACACATGCCTTGGAAACAGTAAGATGCTAAACAGTTCCCAATCCTTTTTGGACCAGATTACTCTTCTTCTGCAGCTTATTATGGTTTTCACTAGAAACAGTTTTTGAGCTAAAGGAAATCAAATGCACACAAACAGATCCCTGCTGTTCTCTTTTTTATGCTTTATCCTTTTCCCCCTCACAAACATCAAAAAAGCAGGACACATGCTTTCCATGCAGTTTAGTCACTGCCCACGAGGTGTCTCTATCTGCTGCAGAGAGATCCCAGAAGACCAGCCTTAGTAAACAGCAGAGACCTAAGGGATTCCATGAGTGTGTAACAAACATGGAACTCAAGCAGTGTGAAAGCTGGTTCAGCTACTTCATTATTTTGTTTAATACGTGCTCAGTTCATGGCTTAGCACAAATCTGGAGCCTTTACAACATAGCAAACAATAAATTGCTTATCTTTTCTTTTCTTTTTTTTTTAAATTACAGTCCTTTAATTCCCAGTGAGGGACAAAATACGCAATAATCACTCCTCAAAATAAACAGCTCTCCTGAGAATGAAACAAGACCTTCTTAATACCGATGTCAACCAACAGCTGCAGAGAGCATTTCCATGACACCACTGGTGGGAACTTTGGATTTCAGCTCCAAACTGGCATTTTATAGCATCCTAAGTAGACAAGAAGATATGGAATACGTAAGAATTAAATGTCTTTCATAACTGCATCTTCAAGGATCTGAAGCGTCATACATTACAGATGCTGCACAGCACATTTCAAGTGAGTATTACCTGATCTCAACCAAGACTGGACAGTGTACACAGTCAAAAATTTGCAGATGTGGTACTGAGACATTCACAGTAACTCAAAAATTCTAGAGCCTGAATCATCTTTCTGCTAATGTATGTGAACCGCATGGCTGTGACAGCATTTCTCTTGTTCCAGTGCCATGAGAGTGTTATTTTTAGCTTGTTAGAGGCAGTTCATCTCCTTCAAAACTGGGCAGTTATCCAAACAGCCAAAGGAGAGACAGGCTGTACTGTATCTGATGCTTTATGGGAAAAGCCCTCATTCACAAAAACAAAGACCATGAAGAACCTGTACCGTAGATAAAATCGTGTTTCTATTACTCTGCTGACTCAGCTTTCAAATATATCACATGGGAAGAGCAAAAACTGTAACTCTGGGCATTGTTTACACTGTTATTTATGGTCAAGTAAAAAAGATAATTTTCCACCAGCCCAAGCAAAAGGAGGTATTTCACAATTTGTAGAAGGCATCACATCTGCACAGAACCCTTCAAGTACGGGCCCTTGGGTGAAAGAGTTTTCTCTGGTCTTGCCTTTAAGATGGAGGGAGTAGGAAAAGGCCTGGAAGTGCTGGGAGCCAGACACAAGGAATGATGCAATGCAAATGCTCTGAGGAGCTTCCTCCTGACATGAAGAATACATTCATGTTAATGTCTCCTTGACAGGTGAATTTTAAAATGTGTGAAAAACAGTAATTCAGTGACACTGCACCCCTGAAGGCCTTTCAGCACCCCTTCTCCTCTCCTAGCTCATGTGATGTGTGCCAACACCTTCCCCCACCCCTGACCAGTGCCATGCCACCAGAACCAGCCCATCACTGAGCAACCCCCCTCAACAAGTCAAAATGCAATGGCTTATTTTAATGTGGTATAGCTTCTAGAAACAACATGCTGTTGAACATCATGTGAACAAGATTTGGTCTCCAAGCATTTTGTAATTTTCTCTTGCCCAAATTCCTAACTATATTTACTCTGAAAACTTGCTTCTGGAGTCACTGTAGGACTGAGCCAGTGTGTCTCATCAGCATTAAGTGAAGGGCACTGCATGGGCACAGACCCACTGATATGCTGAACAAGACTGTACCTTGTACATCCAGACTTTCAACAAATTCAGCATGTACAGCCGAGCAGCAGCTCTGGGCCATGCCAAGATGCAGCCTGACCCTGCCCTGGCCTGCCCCTTCCAAGGGTGATGTGGCACAGGGTACAATCTGCAAACATTGTCAGCTATCACCACAAAGAGGAAAAGACTTATTGAAGCCTTCCCAGTACATAAACAAGCCCCACACCAGGCTCTTCAATTTTTCCCCCCTACCTTAAGTAAAGCCTTTCATTGCTAATCAAATTTCCGTCAGGAAAATACCTTTCTTGCTTTTCTCCCAGCCATGCAGTGCTGTTTGAGGAGTGAGCTGTGTTTCTGCAGCCCATGTTGAGACTGCAGTGCCCTAATGGGAGCAAACACTCCAGTACTCCAAGTAACAAGGGCCCCTCTCCACGCCCTGCACACATTTAATTGTTGAGTTATGCTTCCTGTTCCCTCTCAATGCTAATGTTTTCTCTGAAATTCTCTCTCAGTGTTTCCAGAAGAACTTTTGACCCCAAGACTGTTTTTAAAGTTATGGCATTGTTATCCTCTTCTTCATTATGCTTGCATGGCTACAGGTAATTTAAGCGTGGATTCCCTGGTAAGACAGAAAGCCTCATGGCAGAAAACAACTAGTCAGTCCTACAGCACAGAAAAAAAATATAAATGGAGAGACAGCAGAGTTAAATAAATGCAATTCTTCACATTCTCCAAATAGGTTTATTTATCCCCTTTCAGCTACATGAAAACCACAAGTGGGTTTTGGCAGGGATCAGGTAACACAGCTCATGCAAAGAACCTTTAACAGGAGACATCCTGTTTCTGTTGGTGGTAGGAGGGTAAAGACCTTGCAGGGTCACGGCAGTCTCTGTGTGCAACATGCCCAGCACTGATGTGAAGGCACGCATCACACACTCGAGGTCATCTCAGAATGATTAAACATGAGTAGAAATGCCATGGTACCCCACAGCACAGAATCACTCAGCTGGGGGTGCTGCCAGAGACAGTATCCCCAGGGTTAGCCTGCATGGTGAGCTTGGGGACTGGGAGGCAAATTCCCTTCCCAGTGCTCTCTCTAAAGCAAGAGATAAGGGTGACCTCCTTTTCTTTTTTGTACAGTTCAATTCTGCATGGAACAGACTCAGCTCATGATCCTGCCTCCAGCATTAGGCAGATGCCCAGGGGAGAACACAAGATTTAAGTACAGAGGAGCAGTCCCCAGCCTTCCATCCCTGCCTCCAGCAAATACAGATCCAAATCCTCTGAGGCAGACATCCTCTTGCTGTGTTTACTAACCTATTGGAATTCCAAGTCATTAATATGAAGCTGGTCACTGAAGCTGAACATTTAAAAAATACTCAGACCATCAGATATTGAACCACACAAAGGCAAGAATTTTAGAAGCAACTAAGAATGGCACATGCTTCTGTCTAGGGACCAAAAATCCCCCAAATTCATTGGACACTGTGCAAATTCTTGGTAGATGAGAGTTCTCTTTGGAGTTCTCCAACTTCCCAGGTTGCTCCACCAGCCAGCAGTGCAGTGACAGATCCAACAAGATCAAGCAACAGAAACACTAGTAAAAGTGAATTACAATTAAAAATAAATCAACCAAGACAAATACTAGCATATTATCCTATTTCACGCTTAGACATAAATAGTGACATTTTAGATAGCAGTGTCAACTGCACAGGGCAAAATATGGATTGGGGTGGAGTAGTTTAAAAGCCCCGAAACGTCTCAGGACCATTTAGGACAACACAACTCTCTGACCCAGTGTTTCGTGTCTGAAGTTCAGGAACGTTTTGGACAAACTAGTCCTGAAAGAAATGCACTGTAAGGATATTAATAATCTTTTTTTCTGCCTGGCAGCACAAGTCTTAATAAAGTTAAAACTTTAAGGTGTGTTTCATGTTAAAGAGAGCTTCACATAAAGAGACTGTAAAAGCAGAACTCAATTTAAATTGTATTGTGTGATTTTTATTAATGAAACTTAACAAGTGGACTTTTAAGTAAGACTTAAAGTGATACTTCTTTTAAATTATGTCTTCAAGTGTCACTAAGCTCTTCTGCTGTGTCCTGCAGAAACCGACTAACTCAGACTATTTCCCTGTCTGAAAAATGCTGGAGCAGAAATTAAAAGAGTTGAAAAAAGCAACTGCTCATGGGGAAAGTTTTTAACCACCAGCATGTAGAAAATATAATTTTCATTTTTACTATTTTTTTCCACAGATTTTGAAAATAAGCCAGGTTGGTAGGGACCTTGGTGGGGGGTGTCCCATTTCAAACAGTGACAACTTATATCAGTTTCCTCAAGAGCCTGATCCAGATGAGCTCAAAGTAGCTACAAGGATGAAGACTTGAATACATACCTTCATTCCAAGTGATTGTTTTTTCTGCCTGGCTCAGCCTTTAGGCAATCAGGTGCTAAAGCAGCAAGTCCATCAGGTCTATTAGTTATGGCTCTGAATACTCAGCAGTGAATTATATTAACAGAAAAGTAAATGACAGAACACCTTTGATAAACCTAGAAGCTCATGCAAGTTTTTTAGTACCTTCTAGACTTGTTTAAGGATTAGATAGACATAGTTCTGGGTCAGAAAAGGGGCAATGAAGCCTCAGCTGACAATAAAACCCTCTGAATTACTCATTATGACATAACCACCCAGCACGTGACACCATTCCTTTAAGTCTCTCCAAAGCCCCACAGAGCACACAAGAAAATCTATTAACCTCTTGTCAGAGGTTAGAAAGGTAACTCCTGGACAGGGCTGAGTTGAGAGTCAGCTTAAAATCTAAGATGTCTGACTCTTAGACTGAGATCACAGTTTCAGTTACCTGGTCCAGACCTTGAGTACCACCCACCCTGAAAGTCTAATACAATTACATTTGTGCTGATTTAAAATAGTACTGCTTAGTTCTTGCTTTAATCCTGAGTCACACTGTCATCGCCTATCTACAGTACAGATATAATGGAATATGTGTGAGAGAAAGAGAAGACACATGAATATCATCAAAAGCATGAGAGCAGCAAAGAGCAGTGATTTCTAAGCAATTCTGCAATAATCAATTGGACTATACATTTATATGTATTTAAAAATAAAATCTTGTGATGCCTTGATTTCATACTTGTCTTGAAATCAGCTTCTAAGCTTTGGTATGAAAAATCCCTCCGAGTCTTACCAGGTGGAAAAAAGCCACATGAAATTTATCTTTTCCATACATTTATCTTCCTCTGTCCTGCCTGGTGGTATGCAGTATTTGCACAGCCCAGCTCAGCTCAGGCTGCCCACACCTGAGTGGGATGGATGAAGATGAAGGTAAACCCGATAGGTTTACACAGTACAGACTGCCCACCCCCAGCCGCAGAGCACCCTGTCTGCACTCCAAGGCTGACACAGCAATTGTAAGGGGAACACAAACACATTTTGTGCTTTGGATTGGAAAAGAAATTATTTCATCTACAGATCAAGCAAAAAGAGAAGAAATCCTGAAAGTCACCAATTACTTATTACAGTTCTTTAAATTACATCCTTTGAACAAAAGAAATTAATAAAAGCAGAAAAGACAATGAAAAAAAAACCCCTGCTGCAACTCTTCTAAATTGTTTATTGTACCCAGATTTCTGTGATTTCCCCTCAACCTTACAATGATGTATTCTAAAAGCAAAGAGCTACTGCCATCAAGGGTGAGAGCTCCCAACAGGTAGGCAAATCCAGTCGGCACTGAATTAGTGGCCATCACCACTGCCAGCTGCAGTGGCACTGGGATGGATGTCGGGGCAGACTCTAAGCTCAAGTCCAAGCTGAAGGGCTCTGGGAGGCTCACTCAGCTGTATCCTCATGGTCATGCGCACCTCAAACATCTTGAGCTTCCCAGAACACCTTAATCCAGAAAAAAACCACATGATAAAAAAGCCATCACTGGCAACCAGGCAGAGCCTTGTTGGAATAGACATGAGCAAACCAAGTGACAACTCCTAGTGTGTGCTGGAAGAGTCACTGGAATGCCAGGGAGCTTAATCCTGAAGCCACACATAATTAAATTTTGCCAAAATTGATTTTTATATTTAACTGCTGCTGAGCCATAGTCTTATTAGAAATTACCAGAATGGGAAGTATGATATGTAGAAGAATTCAAAGTATTTTGATAGTCAAAAGAACGCTTAGATGCCCACTCAAGGTCACACACAAACACCACACCGACATCAGCATGCTAAGCATCCCATAATTTATTTGGTTTTTCCTTCATCCCCAGAAAAAGGCACCCTGGCACACAGAAGAGAAGACTGTGAAGAAATAACAAAATCTGTTGGAGTACTGAGATGTGTGAGAGTGAGGACTGTCAATAAACATTGACTCAAAGTAAGTCAGAGATGACAGGCAGGTAGGAAGTGAACACCAGCAACATGAGACTCATCCTGGGCAGCATCTTTTTTGCTCAGGTGTAAGTTTAAGAATATAAAATCAAAAAAAAATCACCCAACCAAATCACCAATCATATCTGAGCCATCCAAAGGTTTAACTGATTTAACTCTCACAGAAAAGAATGGGAGGGGAAAACAAGAAAGGAAAATAAGAAACAGATATAAGATTCAAGTGAATCCACCAGCCTTCCCATGCTGGAAAACCACTCCACGAGCTCTTTAGATTAGAAACATAATTTTATTTTTTGTCTGTACCATACAAGAGAGGCCCAGAAAACCTATGAAGTTTCATAGAGCTGTGGCATTACAAATAAATAACAATAACACACTTAATCTCTTTTTAATGCAGCTCTGAAGGGAATGCAAGTGAGATTATCAACTAGCAGCATTTATTCAGCAGAACTTCAACTATGGTTCACAGCCAGAAATTCCTATCCCTCTTCCAAAGTGTCTGTTGGCTTCAACAGAGCAAATACAAACTTCAAGACTTGGATCATAAACTGTTAAAGAAGTTTTGTTACCAAAGGAGGGGAAAGAAGAGTATGTAACTGCATAAGCACGGCAAGAAACTTTGTATCAGATCCAACAAAAGCAGTGGAAGTGGGTGGAAAACAATCGAAGAGAAAAACAAAACCACGATTGCAACACAGGATGGAGAACTCGAGAGCTCCTGCTCCCTGTGCTGCTGCCTTGCTGCAGATCAGAGATGGCAGGGGCTGTGGTAAATGCCATCCCCCTTCCAGCTTCTCCCCCACATCCCGTGCAGAGAAGGGCTGGATGGGATTGCCTGGTGCTGAGTACCTGCTCAGTGTCAGGCTATAGAAGAATGTGACAGATGCAAATGGGCTTTGAGAAAGAAAGCAAAAATGTCACACCAAAACCACACTTACAGCAACCAGTTTTTCAGGAGACATATTCACTCCTTTCCCATCTTCTTCTTCTTCAGGCTCTTCGTTTTCCTTATTGTCAGTGCAAGAAACAGAGTTTTGGACTGTGCAAGTGCTAAGCAAGTCTGGCAAACTGGTAGATGGATACTTCAGAAGATCTCCTTCAAAAGATTCCTACCCAAGAGACAACACAATGTATTACATCACATGCAGAAAAACAGTGGCACAGTAAAACTACTCCAATCTCACCAGCCCAGTGTGAGCTCTCTGGTAATCTTGCCCATGTTAAACACTTTCATGTGCTCAAACTTTTAATGGTCTTTTTTTATAAAAAGCAGGCTTGGTTTTAAAGCATATATATAGTAAACATAGACCAATACACATTTAAAACATTTAGATTTCATAAAGAAGAATTTAAAATAAATGCTTCTTGAGCAGCCTGTTCCTCCCCACTTTGGGTTTAGTAAACATCATTGAGAGTAAACTGAGAGTTGTCAGACCTCACTACTCTTTCCACTGCATCCCAAATCACACCCTGTACTCCTGGTCCCTCTCTATGGATGCTCCCTTCACATGTTTATCTACCTACACATGTAAGAATAATACACTGACAACCCTACTTAGGAAAATGCAATGAAAATTGACTCATCAATCCTCTACCAACTCAGTCCTGATGCTGAAGCATCTGCTTCCAGTTTTTGCCATGTTCTCTGGTAAGCCAACATGTGCCTCAGCCAAAAGCAATGGCCAGAGAGACTCACTGCTTTCAGAACAAATTCTATGTCACTGATCACTCACCAGAACAAAAGGCAAGGCTGCATTCCTATACTAGCAAATAATGCCCAGAGGGAGCTGCAAGGGAATGTTTCACCTATCTACACCTTTTCTGGGGCTGCCAGAATTATGGCACAGGCTGTATTCCCTCCTGCTTGCCTTTCTAAGAGCCCTCTTCAAGGACATGAAAACTGTCTGAGTGTACAGAGCACAGGACAAGCAGATTCACAGCCTGAGCAGGAAAGTGAAGTTCTTTGCCCTAAGCTTATGCATGATGATTATTTTGATGAGTCACCATAGGAACAAGCACTTAAAATTAAGGAGAAATAAATGCAGTCTACTGCCTTGTGCCTGAGCAGAGTCCAGTTGTCTAAAGGAAACACAAAATGTACCTACTTCAGGTCAAAGTGTGGAATTTCCAGAATAAACGCTTGTGGGGTTAATGCCAGGCTGTGACCCTCAAGGGCTGCAATGAACTTCAATGTCTAACAGGAAAGTTAGAGAAGTCACAGACTCTTCACTTTAATATGGTGGAACAGAGCCTCTTCTTGACAAACATGTGCACCCAGGAACAAGGAAGCCTTAAGAGCATCCAGACATTAAAGCTACAGAAACCTGCTTTGGGCTGGCTGGGAAAATCTGAAGGTGAAGCTAAGAAAAAATTTTAAAACACTGACACAGTGGCTTGCTGACACCTTGGAAATGCAGGTATATGAGTGCTCTGTTTGGGCTGAGATGTTCCTGTCACCACCTCAAAGGCCCTGGTGACCCCTACTCTGCAGGCAGGTCATTCTGGAGTTGATTAGCCACCCACCAAACACCTGCAGCAACCCAGGTCCAGCGGAAGCAGGATATGATCCATGGAGAAGAGCAAATAGAGGTGAGCTGGATTTTCTTAAACAAAGAAGAAAAATATTAAGTAATATCCCCTCAACCTCTTCTGTGATCAAAGCAGAACAAAGAGTCCAGCTGATGAATGAGTTCCACTCTCATTTCCCTGAAATTTTATGTTCCTTTATCTGTAAGAGCTCCACTCCATGCTATTAACAAGGACAAAATAAGGAGTTCAAGCTAAGAGATCATCATCAAGAAATCTCAGGCACACAGATACAACAGAGATGAGAGGTACACAGGCTGTGCAGGCAGGAAGAAGAAGAGGCTCAGAACAGCCTGCTTTACTTAGCATATAATTTTAAGAAAATGGTTTTGGCGAAAACTTAGGTAATGTCTGCATGAATAAATACTCATCTGCACACTGAGTGACAGTGACAGTACAAGCAAATCATTAATTTGGTCCTATACTGTGCTGATTTGCCACAGATTTATGGCAGCTACTGATATATTTCCCCTTGCTGTGCATTAAATTTAGAGCAGCAAATGTGCACATGTGATTCCCTATGGAAAATATGCCCTTTCCACACAGCAATTGCACAAACACTTGCGGATGTACATTTGTGAGACCCCCAGGAGATGTCTGTACCTTGCTAGAGACCACCAGCTGCACCAGGCCAGCGGCTGAGCGGAGGAGGGCCACAGCGTCCTGGTGGGAGAGCCCCACCAGTGACTGCCCGTTGATCATGAGGAGCTCGTCGCCGGCCATCAGCCTGCCATCCCTGCAGAAACACAGTGGGAACATGGAGCTGCAGGGTGGTTCTACCACAGTGCCGGGCTCTGGTGGTGGGATGTGGAGGCATGGACAACATATGATCTCACTAAGCTAAGCATGCACTGATCAGTGCAGTAATACTTTCTAGAAAAAGGGGCTCAGAAAGGTGCCCATAGGAAATCATTGTTATAAATAGGGGCATTTCACCCTCTTTGCAGGGCTGAGATCTCATAAGTCTTCTCTGTGACCCACTAGACTAGGTCAGGGAAAAGCAGCAAGCCCCATCTCCACCCCATCAGGAACAGCGAGGCTGTCAGTGAGCACCCTGACGTTGCGCAACTGATCACATGGGAAAGGCACATCTTCCAAAAAGAGACTTGGGGGGAAAAAATCCTACAAGCCATCAGGCTTTTCGGTTTTCCCTCCACCACCAAGGAAGTGTTTGATCTGTCTACAGTTTGGAAAAAACCTTCCAGAAGAAGCTTCAGTAATCAAACACAAAAATAAATTTTTAGTCTGACAATGCCATATTCTCACCCTCACACCATGGCAAGACAAAACCCCAAAACTCTTCTCATGAACCCAGATAACAGCTATGGCCGTGGATATTCCATCACACCCGCCCCGCCATGAAGGCACCACTGTCACCTCACCTGTGTGCAGAGCCGCCTTCCTCCACATGGGTGACGATGATGCTGTGAGGGGACCGCTTCGACCCTCTGCCTCCTGTTATCTGGATTCCCAGCCCGTCCATCCCCTTCAGGATGTGCATCTTCCATATGCGGCAACCTTCTCGCTGAGAGAGAACGTGCAGAAAGTCCTTCAATTTGGATTTGGAACACCAAGAGTGGGCTGGGAGTGTACAGGAGGGAGCTATTTAGCACCTTGCTGCCCATCACCACACACCTGTATAGCCCAAGCTATACTGGTGTTTCTGCTGAGCTTTGCTATGTTAGCTGTGGTCCAAGCGAAGGAGGCAGAAAGGAGAAGGCAGCACAGAACAGGGTCAGCACGAAGAAGTTTCCTTGCAGGGGTGTTTGCAGCTTTTCTGAGCCACGCAGGGGCACTGCTCGCAATGCCCTGATCTTTCCTGGAGCAACAAGTGGCCTCAAACCCCTTCGCCAAAACTCATGATGAGCCATGCAGGGCTGCAGAGGAGCAAGACATGGTTCAAGGGGAACCTTGAACATCAGGTGGTGCAGCTGCTGTTGCAGCAGGGACCAGACTCACATCACACACCAGTGCTTCCCTCTCCAGAGGGGCTTGCAGGATTTGAGACATAGGAAAAACACCACCAACTTGAAATTATCAGCTGCCAATCAAGTATTTCTTACTGGGCAGCTGTCCCACAGATTGTAAATAATACATTTACCCACTGTGGAGAATAATTTTCAGTATGAATAAGGTAATGAGCAATATTCAGGACACCTTCATTGGTTTTAGTTATTTTTAATAGCTATAAAGATTTAACCAAAAAGCAGTTTACAAACTCCAGAGCATATTCCAGAGCAATATGAAATGCAAAACAGAGACTAGCACCCAGGAGTCCTCCTGGCAGGACTAGGCACAAGGAAACACCAGTCTGACAGTATCAGCAGAGCAAAAAACGAAACAGAAAAACAAGCAAGCAAGACAAGTAAGGCAGTTGCCAGGACACTGTCAGAGAGGGGAATAACCAGCACTACAGAACTATGAAAAGCCCTTGGAAGTTTTCAAGCTTGCACAACAGCAAAATGCACAATTTGGAGGCAATTTTTAAGCCGTGTGTTGTAGTCACCAGGCACCAGGTCAGCTATTTCTGACTGGGTGTGTTATGCACACAAGTAACATTCTCGCAGTACCCAAACGCCCAAGTAGCAAAGATGATTAAAATTTCATAGCAAACTGTGAAGAGCATGCACGAACTGCTGCTTGTTTCTGAGAAGGAGAACTGCTAAATATATCGGCAAACCCAAGGGTTGTGGAGCAACCTGCAGATTTAGGCCACTGTTGTTTATCAGAGTATTAAGTACAGAAAACATGGGGGTTTTTTCCACTTGATCCCCAAAATTTTTAAAATATGACTTTTTCAGATAAAGGAACAAAGACGTCAGTATCTACAACAATATCTTAAGAATAAAGTGAAAAGTAACAAGAATAATAACTATCAATACTAACTTTACTAATGTTAATGTAAGTATTAATAATAACAGCAACTATGATATTCATGAATCCCAGTCCTTAGACCACAGGTAGGAGAAACAGAAAAACCAAACCAGGTTCCATAAGAGGTGACCCAAAAGCTTGAGCCTGAAAACATACACCTGTGGGTAATTTGTTAACTTGAAAGCCTTGCTGGGCAATATCCCAGCAGGTTTAACCGAGATCTTCAATGCCTTCATAAAAGCCCAGTCTCCTGCTGAATAACGGGACATGTCAGGACAGAGGATGCTTTAAAATAAATTAGAGTGACACATGAGACACTGTGTTAAATGCAGGGGCAAGAGTCAACTATATTTATCTAGTTAAAAAGCAGAACAGAACTACAGCATGAAAATGCTGCAGAGAAGTTTTATTGCTATGAAGTACCTTGCACACATAATGAAGACAGTGCAACAGAGAAATACAATCTCTCTGCCTCCCCCAGCCAAGCCCAGGCTGAAAAGATGACCATCCATTCCCTTCATAAGATGCCACTTTGAATGTCCTGTTGTTAAACCCAGTTTGGAAGCAGATTTTCCAATAAATTTTAACAATACAGTCATAAAATTGCCTTTAATGACTTGAAAGAGCTTTTTAGAATTTAAGTTACACCAAGGCCCATGTTTTGCCTGGCTTGCACTCCCAGCACTCTTCACTATCACACATTTTATTACAAAAATTCCCAAATTTATCTTAACTGACCAACTCTCAAACATTCACAGATATTGCACTTAATAAGAACAAATGGCAAGACTCGGCTGTTCTTTATGCAAGCACCAATCTCATTCCCTTTGAATGCCCACTAAAATCAAAACCCTTTGCAAAGTAATCAAAAGCACTTGTGAAGTAAAGCACTACTCAGTCCAAACACGGGCAGAGAAACACATCCGCAATAAAGACAACAAAACCATCTGACACATGCCCAAACATGTATTTCTTTTACTCATTTTCAAATGACATTGTCTCCAACTCCTGTGTAAGAAAAGGCTGTCCTTTCAGTCCTTGGTCAACTGCAGGCATTTCATTGGGAATAAACAACTCAGTGTTGTCAGCTGGCAATCAGAACCCCTCACTGTTCTTTCCCTTTTCTTCATAAAACATTCATAGTTCTTCACTTAACCAAGAGCTGAAAGCAAAAGCCCCCTACCAACACACATGTACCTCTGAGGGATGTTACTCCCAGATTTTGAAAGCTATGTATTAAAGAGCAAACTGCCAGCCTTTCCTTGAGGTCTCTAGAGAAAGGGGGTGTCCAGCAGAACCCCCCTTCCCTCCCCATGAAGCTGCTGTGTCCTTTGTACAAAGCAGCATGGGATACTTCACAGCTGGCTAAAAACGGTGCTGCTTTGAATGTGCATCTTACGTGAGTCCATCACAGGAAAGCTAGTAAAGTTCTGTGTCAATTCCAAGGATTTGTACATGTATTTAAATGTTACTTAAAGCTGGTTTCCTTGCATTATTAGGGACCTCCAGATTCAACTCCGCAAAGCCTAAATGGTTTAAAAAATAAGAAAAGAAAAAAAAAGTAGTAATGAATGTTTTTATTTTTGAAAACTTTTGAAGTATCCTATTTTCACGCTTTCCTTCATTAAAAAAAAAAGACTACTAGCTCATTTAGTCTTTAAACGAAAGCTAGGATTCTGGTGCATTCACTCCACTCCAGAGACTTCCAATACCCAAAGGAAAATCCAAGGGTAGTTAGATTTGGCATTTTGCAGGTATGATGTCACTGCCCTTGGAGCCTGCTTAATCCCTGTCCAGAGGACGAGTTTAAATGCTGACCACTTTTCTTTGATCAGCTGCATGATTCCAGTTGCTGCTCAGCTGCTGTCAGTTCCACATTTCTATTAACATCTGAATTTTCCCATCCTCTCAGAGTAATTCTCACAGCTTCACTTATAAATAACTCAGAATAACCTCCCCCCAGCTTTGTTCACCAGTGACACAAGAAATCTGTACACGTGCTCTCACAGCTCTTGGTGCAAAAGCACTTCAAGCGCAAAGCACAGATGTGCTGATGCCAGCTCAGTCTCAAACTCCAGAAATCCTCATCAAGGACAGAGAGTGAGGCACTACCAGCTCCTACTGCAGCCAGGGACCAGGTGATATTCAGCCTTGGTTACTCCTTAGGAGACTAAACTATATCCCTTAGCCAAAGGCAGATCACAAGCACTGTGTCCAGCACTTAGAACAGGCTCATGACATAACATGAGATGAATACTTGTATATGACAATCCAAAAAATTTCATGGAATTCACCTGAGATTAGGCCAAGATGGACACTCAGAAAGACATGCTTGTTTTGAGAGTTTCAAAGCAGTAAGAAGCAAAAAATTCACTGTTAGGGACTTGAACAAACCTTAACTCTGCCCTTATCCACCCCACGGACATTGCTTGTAATCCCAGGCAGCAGCAGCCTACATGGATTCCTCCCAAAAACGGTTTTCATGGACATGATGAACCAACATTCGTCAAAGTCAGTCTCAGAGGAGGAGATGAGATTGGGTCACCTCTTGAAATCTCTTCCAGACTTGCATTTTTTGACTTCCCTCACACAGCAAGCAGAAACATAAACGGTCAAGTCAGCCTGCAGCTGGACTAATGGCTAATTTCTGTTCTTTGCAGTTACATCACTCTTAGTGACTCAACCTTCCTCCCAACTTGGCTCTTTCTAGCAGGCAGCCCCTTGGACCAGATTTTTCCACTTGAATCTGATCAACTTCGAAGTGCCTAGGTTACAAATAATTAAAATGTTTTAAAAGACAGTATGAACATTATACTTGGAATAAATTGCAAAGCGGGGGGCCCACAAGGGTTCATCTTATGCAACAGACCACAAGCAAGGATAGAGAATACAACTGGCAGCTTCCAGCCGGTCCCCATAGGTCGTTTTTTCTCCACTATGAAGCCATTGTACATCAGGCAGCCTCTGCTGAGAGTGAGCCTACATCTGGAATAAACTAAGAGTGCTGCAAATCAGAATGGGAGCCTGCTGCCAGCACGACGTGGGGAAGCTCGCCTTCCGCCTGCTCCGAGTGCACACCATCAAACGCTCCATTTCATAAGCACATCATTAATAAAACAAAAAGAAACAGTTTTTTTGCTCCGAGTGTTGAGGAAAATAAATAAATAAATGAGCAAAAGACATTGGAGCCATTCTTTCCCCCACTTCCCCTTCACTAGCTAATTGCAGGGGATTTTAAAGGGGTTTGACTTCTTTTGACTGTGCTGTGTTCAAGAGGCTGCAAATCTGTATATACAAAAGAAAAAAAAATTGCTTTGAAATCTTCAATAAAAGACAAGCTTGGCAGGAGCAAGGTGTAAACAAATGGAAAACAGAAACACCGCACGTAGTTAAAAAGCCAGACAGTAAAATGGAAAATGTAAAATAGTTGTCTATGAAAGAGTACTTTCTGTCACAGCATCAATTCAGACAAAGCTGATGTAAATATGCAACAATTTTAAAACAAAAACAGAGATAAGCCCTGATAAGAATATCAATAACCATGGAAAGTCTGTATGCACACACTGACTGGCTGACTGACATGGACCTGAATGCAGCCCACAGGATGCCTCACTCCCTCCACAATTCAACGTGAATTTTTACTGCAGGGACCAGTTTTCACTTTACAAACTTCACAGGGTTTCCCATTAGGAGCAGCAGAAGCAAGCAATGAGATCCTCCTCACCAGCCATGAAGCTGCTCTGGAAACATGACACTTAAGAGAAAGTTCCAAGTTACATGCATTATAAAAATTTACTTCAATAAACTTCACAGCAGCTGGCAACCAGCGCGCTGATCCCACAGAACTGAAAACCAGCACAAAATGCCCCAAACAGAAACATGACATTCAGACCTACAGTGCAACATGAACAGGGAGAACATTGGGATGGCCATACCAGCACATACCACTGCCCACTATCTTTCACTGATGTGAGCTAAACTAAAGGCAGTACTCTCAGCTCCCTGCCCCACCCTGAAACACATCATGCCTCCTCCCACTATTCCCCATTCCCCAGCAGGCAGGTGGGACAGACAGATCAGTAGCTGGTGAATTTACTTGAACTATCACATATCAGGTGAGCAGCTTGAACGCATCAGTCTTAAGATATAGTCAAAAGTCATCACTCTTCACATCACAGATACTAATGTGAATGACTCAGTACCAGAAAATGATGCCAAAATCTGATTTTTGCAGATTCATAACAAAGCAATTATTTCATTAGTGGATAATGAGTGTATTTTTAATCTGATCTTAGCCAGGTTATTTTTAAGGCTGATCTGAAAGCAGGACTCCTGCTTTCATCTACTACCCTGGGTTTTGTTTTTGTTGTTGCACAAGCAAGTTAAACAACTCCAAGATAAATCAAAATCAGGAGAGAAAATAATCTTACATTTCTTTATCAAAAAATTATTCCAAGACAGGAGTTCTCTGTCCATTCTTACTGCCTATGACAACTTCCTAATGCTACACCACTGAAGACTTTGGCTTCTACTTCTGGATGATGCAAGCCATACAGTGTGTCCTCTACACTACTTAAAAGAGGGGAGAAATCCCCAAACCCCAAGAGGAATCACACAGTATGGACAATATAAATTCTTCATGTCCTCAAAGTAGGATCCAGGAGCACAGACACAACTGTGATTGCATTCAAGTGTTGGTTCCTGATCTCACAAGCTCCCTGGTTTGGACAAATAGCTGCCAGACACTTGGCATCCTTTCACTAAAATGTGAGTACTTTACCCAGGAAAAGAGAAGTGTCCTAGGGGATGAAGCCTTGGGAACAATAAAAAGCAAAACCATACTCTCTTCCCAAACACAAACACATAATTAAATTACACAAAACAGGCAGCACAGCAGAGTGGATGACAATTCCACAACTTTAAGCAAGACTGTCGCCCAGGGATCCATCTCCTGAGACAGACTGCTTGTTGACATAATTTCCTTGGCAAGGCTTTAAACATTTTATCAGCCAGTGCAAGCACCTGAACTATACTATACCATCACCCTTACAAAAATCTGCTGGAATCATTCGTCATCCTGAACCATCACCATCTGAATTGCACCTCTTTGACCTGTTCCACTCTTGCCATCAGCTGAATCATTGTGAGATCAGACAAAGGACTTTATCCTCTCTGTCTGACCCTGGGGGGTTTCTGTCTAGCAATTGCCCCTGAGGAGCTCAGCTTTTAAGGGCTACAGGTGTTTGCACTCCACTGAGTACCTCACCCAGTCTCATGCTCTTGGTGGGCTTTTGGGAATGGCTGGTTGGTTAGTCTGAAGTTTCCTGGAAAACACCCTTGCAACCTGCAGCAGATTAAAGCCCAGCCTAGAGTAGGTCACCACACGCTGATGTCAGCTATAGAGGGGTGTCTCATGGGTACTGGTATTACATCTCTCCACAGCAGGAATCTTCTGGGTTTGCTCAGTGCCTTCAGCACTCTGCCTCAAAAATTAAGTGTTGCAGCTTTATAATTCCAACAAATGCCGGAAACATTATATTACCTAAACAGAGAACATACTCTATTTTTAGGCATGTCCACTTGGTTTCAACTATTCGCACTTAATGATTAAAACATAAAATGGTGTGAACTTGAATTTCAGCTAAAGCTAGTAATTTGCATTTCAGTTGTGGGTTTGCTGTACCTTTAATCTGGCACAAAAAATATTAAGAAAAAAGGCCCAAACACCCACTTTCTATGTAGGTGGGAAATGCCTTAACAGTGGTGCTTTCAGCTATGGTTTATGATAGCTGAGTATGGCTGAGACCTCCTACAGCAGAACCTTGAACATTCCTGTGTTGCCTTTGGGGATAGCACATTTCCAAGAATGAAGACCACCTTTCAAGGTGACACAGTAAAATCAACACATTGTAACTCATCCATTACCAGACTATCTCTACATCCAGGTACCCATCCAAAATTCAGTACAAAAACAAGATAAAAGGACAGGTTACTACTCAAAGTCTACAGCACCACAGCTGCAGCTATCACTTAAATCACAGCAAAGGCAGGAAGAATCTTAAGTCAGTTGAAAAAATTTGGCAGCAAGCTACTTAACCCCAGAAAATTGTTGTTTTATGGCAAGGTGGAACATAACTGGCAGCAAAAAATATTAACTGTAATTTCATTGCTAGTTACATCAAAGCACATCCTAAAACCCCAAGCAAAAACAAGGCCAAGTTTTGTCAGTGCTGTGCAGCTACAATTAAAAGACAGCCCTTGTCCCTAAGAGAGTTGACAACCCAAAACAGGCAACAAAGAGGAAGACATGCTTATCACAGTGCACATTAAAACTTCAAGACAGTAGATAGCCCCAGGATCCACGTTAATGAAAGTTGGAAGAAAACACAACAGATAAAAAGACATTAAGAACTGAATCAGAGTCTGAGGAAGGCCTTTACATGACTAAAAGTATCTACATTAACACCTAAACCAAGTGCTATTTATGTCTAAACTGTGCATCATAAGAATCCCATAAAAGTCTTGATGAAACAGTAACTACTGTTTAGGTTGCAAAAAAAAAAAAAAAAAAAAAAAAGATGCAAAGCACCTTAGCTTCAGTAGCTTCACTGGAGTACCTTGCTCACAGCAAGTTTTACATTTTGGTACAGCAAAAGGGTGACAATTTTTTTTCCCATCAAGTTTAACAAAACAGTAAATGCTTAAAGCCATTACATTATCTCAAGCCTCATGTTTTGATTCCTGTAATGTGCTATTAGCCTCCCTCTTCTGCTTGGCAAGATAAGGAACAATTTCTACTAACCAAAAGTCAGGGTAATACTGGTATTTACCAACATTAATTGGCAAGTACTGCTGTAGAAAGGCTGTCAGCCTTCCCTAACTGCAAAGTAAAATGCAATTCAAAAGCATTCATACCCACACGAGATGAGCCCCATCAGTAAGAAAGCAATAATGGGCCCAAAGAATGAAGAGAGCTGCTGATAAAATGTACCATGCAGTATAAAAGCAAGTCCTGGCTGGTTCTCTACATACAGACATGTCTGTGTGCACCTGTGCACACGTCTGGAGAGGGTTGTGGTCCATACAAGTTAGGCTCAGTCGGGCTGTGAGAGCAAAGCTGGCCAGGCAGGAACACTGCTCTGGGGGCTGAGACCAGACCAAAGGGGTTAATAGCATGGAGCCAAGATCCTGAAGCACTGCTATAACTCAAACCTGCCCAAAAACCTCTAGGAGGCAAGGTATTACATTCTCTTGCCTTCCTCTTTCTCTCCTTTTGTTAATAGATGGTACACTGACTTCAGAAGAGCATCACACACAGTTTGCAGAACCACCAGATGATGGTGGTTGCTGATGTTTCCATCCTGGAAAGGCATCTCACCACATCCCCACCTGATAGTGCCACCAGCACTCAGGACACCCTGAACTCCTCCTGTGCCATGTATCTTTGCCACTGGAGAAATACTGAAATGCACAGCCCTAGTCCCTTTCACCTGCCTCCCTTAACTATTTTAGAGCATTTTCACTCTGCCTACCCAATGTCCTTTATACAGTTTGCATCAGTCACTGACAAATTTGGATCTGGATTTCAAGACCTTAATTATTTGGTTGTTTATAAAGAAGTAAGAGAATCCAAGGGCATTCTGGGAGTGTCTTGTTTTTGCATTTTACAGCTGGGCTTTAAGGACTTTCAGAGCATCCTGCTGGGGCCAGAGGAAGTCAAGGTGGCTAGTCTGTTCTGGCACAAGTCATCTTTTTCAAGTTTCCTCTGGTTTCATCAATGAAAGCCAAACCCAGCCAAACCTGAAAGCCAAACTTATTAGGCCAGCCAAACCTGGATCAGTTTATGTTCCCTTTGACAGGCAGACTCCAGCCCCTCACATTCCTCATCTGGTATTTGCAAACCTCAGTCCTACTTCTGATCCCTGCCCATGCCAGCTGTATCTGGCAATCTCTGGGCACACCTTAGGGGCTGAACAAGTACAGAAGCAGTCCACAGATCTTCTGAAAAGACTAGGACAAGAGAAACTGAGAACAAAACTGAGTGATTCTGCCCTACCAGTCAACACAGTGAAACCACAGGACTGGTATACTGTGAGGAAGGTTCACAATTTTCTTTTCTTTATTATTTTTAGCAGACTCCAGCAGCCCCTTCCCATATTCCCCTTCCATCTGTGCCTGTATAATTACCCTGCAAAACTAGAGTGGCCGGTCTCAGGCCACTGAATAAAAGAAGAAAACTTTGATATCTGTGTTTAAGCTCCCCAGCCTTCACAGGATGTGATGGGTCATTACTCCAGCTCAGAGATTGCCTAATCTTAAATCATTGCCCTTGACTCCCACTGCTGCCAGCCTGGGTCCTCTCCAGGGTCAGGTCCGCTTTCCAGGTCTTAGAGATCTTCCTGTCAGGCAGATACACAGCTTTGCTGCTTTTAATGCCCACATTTTTAAAAGTCATTTAGGTTCACCCTAAAAATATTGCAGCATAACTCAACCACCTGTAAACATTAAATGCTGCCTGCTAATTGACAGGTACAATATTTACTGAGGGTTACACACCAGCAGACAGCCTAGCAGATTTGTTTATACACAGCAATAGCAATGCCAAATGCAAGGAAAGACAGATCGAGATCTGAGAGAGGAAGGGGACTGGCACATGCACACAAACCAGTAACACAGGAATCTCCTGGCAGGTTCGCTCGACAAACAGTATTCATCTCGCCTGTCGTTTCACAATCCAGCACTGCTGTTATGAGCAATGCACGTACACAGAGAAAATGGGAGAGAAAATGGCAGAACAACCCCATGCTTGCGGGAAAAGTGCTCTAAAAGCAAAAGGCACTGAAATGGTATTTAGATGCCTCAAAAGCTCTCCCAGCACAACAACCCCTAGCCACTGGCCATGAGCTGGCCACTGGCATCAGCACAGCAGTGGATGAAGCCATGCAGATGAACCCAACCTCTTCTCCCCTATTTTAGTTACAACAACTTCAAACTAATGTCCTACAGAGAGAGAAAAAAAGGAATTTTCCTGGACTCCGCATTTCAGTTTCAGTAAAGCTCCAATCTTCCTCCTGGGGTGGGAAAAGAGCAGTGGAGAGGATCAGGGAGGTCCTCCCACATCCATGCTGGTCCCTGAGTGGCTTCTCAAAGCCTTTGATCCACCTGCAGCCAACCTCTAGTCTGCCACAGGCAGGTTCCCCCCGCAAGCAAATATAGTGCTCCCCAAGGGCACAGGGCTGACAGCCCTTGTTACTCAATTAGTCAGCATGTGGAGGAGATGGCAAGCATGGGGCAGGCAGGGAGGATGGAGCTGCTTTCCCCATGCAGAGGGTGCCCTTCCAATGCACCCTGGAAGGTGTCCCTGCTCAGGAGGAGATAACTCATCCTGCAGCTATAGGAGGTTTGGCTCCCTCTTTGAAGCCTGGAAGGAGGCTGCAACTTCTGACAGGACATCCTGGAGGCTGTTTTCAATAGGCTCCTGATACAACTGGATCTCACATGCCGGAGTGCCAGGTCATGCCTTGAAAATGCAGCTGGGAGTGAGATCTGAGATTCCCAAGTGTATTTATTTCTTGCCTTTTTTTTTTTAACAGAAAATAAAAAATTTTGAAAATTTTATTCACCATTCCTATTCAATACTTATTAAGAAACTGAATTAAGCCACTCATTACTCTGATAGCAGCTACCCCACACATACTGTGATGGGCCTCTAGAAGGCCCCCTGGTCTTTAAAAAGCAAAGGATGAGCTAGGCGTGCTATTCAGGCTCCAGCTATTCATATTTCTCCTCATTCAAATGTCAGGAAAATGTAATTAGTACTGACACAGACAGAGGTCATATTTCTAAGCAAAATATTAGGGGGGGAAAGAAATTAAAAAAAAAAAAAATCACAAAAACCCAAAAACTAGAGAAGCAATTTTACTAAATGACACCACACCACAACTGAACAGATTACAGCTCTTGAATTTTTCCAGTGCCCCAGCTATGCTTTTACGTTTTATAAAGCCATCCTGTATGTGCTTTGCATTAAGAATGTATTTATTATTCATATTGGTATATATATGTTCTGAATTTAACAATTTACTCCTCAGACCAAAATTATTCAAAACATCAAGGTAGCACTAGCACGAGATGGCATCGGATCAAGAGTTTCTCTTTTTTTACATATATATATTTTTGGCTTTCCACTTCAAAAAAGGTCTGATCAACTTCATTTATAACATGTGTTTAATTAGACATCTTCAGAACAGATTGAAGAATCCTTTATATGGACCAGAACTTCCAAAATACCAAACAATTCATTTATTTATTTTTAAGCTTTTCGTGTTTTCTTTCAGAATGACTACAGTGATGCAAGAACACATGCGCAAATATTCTACTCTTTCTGCTGCACCATAAAATCCAACGTGTCTCACTGATGTGAAGAGCAAGTTTTTGCAATTACACTTCTTTAAAAACCAGAGAGGTTTTTTAAATTGCTTTTAGCGCTTACGAAGTACTTTAAATTAAATTACTGTAATTTTACAACCACGATCACCACTACCCTGGAGCAGTGCTGAGGAGCACTAATTCAGAGGGCACATTTAATCCCCTGCTTTTATCAACAGAATTTAGTGATGAGATGTCCAGTCACAGTACTTTGTTACCAGCTTTGAAGTCTTAAAACCAAAACCGGCTGCTGCAGCCACCCCCAAGCCCAACAAAGCAGCCTTCATCTGTTTATACTATCAGTGCCTCTGGAAAGATTGGCAGACAGTGCTTCTGGTGATAGATGCATTCTGAAACCTGATCAAGTCTTGGGTTATTTTCCTCCATCCAGCAATGCTACAATTCCAGACAGCCAAAGAACCCAAAGATCTCCATTAGGATGAGAGAAGCAATGAAAGCCCCGATCCCACTGTCATCCCGAACGTTAACAAATTGTCTATCTCATCAGCTCTGAGCCAAACCCACAATTACTTCCATGTGGTTCCCAGACACTGGCCAATCAAGTTTTGTAACACAAATACATGCAACGTGATCTGGTGCATCAAAAAGGGAAGCTTCAATCCCAATGTTAACGTGAACTGTAAGGTGACATCAAGTCCACACAGAGCTAAACATGAAGGCTCAAAGGACAAAATTACCATCTTCTACTGACACCTCCTGCTCCAGCGTTGCAGGGTCATCAGCTGTCTCAACAAAAAATCCTGAGGCCAACCCTGACAGGTCAAGAGATAGAAGGACATACCCTCCATCAGAGATGGGCTATGACAGAGGTTTCCAACAATTATTATTTAACTCTCCAATCCTCCTGCTCCCATTTTAGACCCCATCCCACAGCTGGGTGCCCTGACAGGCTTGTATTGTCACCTACAGGCTCAGCCCAAGGTCAGAGCACTGAAACCAGAGAACTGCTTGAGAAATCAACCTGATTTGCTTGCACACCTGCTGCTTTCTACTCTAGAAGAACCAAAACAAACATACCTGGGCAGCCTGGTCCCCAATGTCTGGCAAGCCAGCATCTGACAGCCGTTCCCGGTACAGTGCCCCGGTGCCCTGGTGCTGCTCTTCCCCGTTGCTCTCTGCTTCAGAGGTCTCTGGCTGAGCAACCTCCACCTCCATCGGGGTGCAGTGCCCGTTCCCATGCTCTGAGCCCAGCTTCTCCTTGCTGTCCTTGCTGCCTGGGGTCCTGGTGATGACCCCGAACTTCCTGGTCCTTTTCCCATTTTGAGCGGCTCTGTCTCCGGGCTCGGGGCTGGGCTTGGCTTTGGGGTCGCAGCTGTTGCTGTTGTTGCCGTTGGAGGGAGGCAGAGGGGCTTTGCGCTTGATGCGGCGCAACATGATCAGGTAGACAAAGCCGCCATTCCAGCACTGCTCAGCCAGGTAACTGCAAGGAAAGAGATGCATGAGGACCACTGACAACTCACCCTGCAGTGCCCAGATCCCACCCTGGCACCCCAACTCGCTGCTCCTCATGATGTTCATGCACTGTCTCAGCCTGCTGATTACCTGGTGCATGGACACGTTAGCATAACTCGAGGCATTGGCAAACACTCTCTTTCCTCAGTATTGGAAGAAAATATCAGGAATAATTAACAGCCCTACTAGCCACCCAGGCTGATCCCACCACAGCATAACATGACAGCTGGTAAATGCCACCAGATCATATGCCCTGACCTCCATATATGCAGCGCAGCAATATGTAAAGGAAATATGTAAGGAAAGCAGAGCAGATAATGTTTCCAACAGAGTATTAAAATAAAGAAACATTTTCTAAAAGAAATTGAAAATCAGGCAGGATTCATTTGTGCAGAGGCCCATAGAGCATCTGCATCTGAAATGAGCTTCCTTAGTGAAACTTATCTTCTGCTTCAGCATACATACATGCCACTGCGATGTGGCAACAGGGAAAACATGTATCAGCCACTAGGGTAAGCAGGCACAGCACCAGTGGCCCCAGTACAGCAAAGCACAGCACTAGAAGGCATCGCAGCTGCTTTATAGGGACATGGAAATCAGGTGGGCTTCCTTCATAGCAAGTATATTCCAAGCAAAACATGGGCCAAGTCATCTCAGTTGTGCAATGAGCAGCCCCCAGGTTCTCCTACCAGACCAAAGCATCACCTCCCCTCCCAAAGTCTCTGGGCATGCCTTGGAGGAATTAATTAATATTTCTGCTTCAAACAAAGCCTCTGTGACCTTATAGAAACTGCCCCCGCTGATGCAAAAAGCAAATCTAACCTCATGCTTCTTTTAGGAATGGATATACCTCAACCGAAATTCTTGAAATATTTGGGTTCTGAGCCAAGGGTGTAACCAACTGAGAGTACAAACAAACTGGAATTTGTATGTAGCAGATTTGTATGTGCCACTTCACACTAATTTAGGCCCCAAAACTATATTGCCTTTCTCACTAATGAAGGTAGCATGAGTTTCCCAGAGCATCAAATAAGCCTCTGCTGCAGCTGCAATGAAATGAACTCTTCACTACTATGGAGCAGTTGCTTTTAGAGGAGATGAGAAACTAGGTGTGGAGTTGAAACACAGATCATAAGAGAAAACAGCACAGCACTTGTGCTTGAGAGAGGAAGAACCGCTCAGGAGTTTGCCACCAAATTTTTTTCCCTCCCTGCTGCTTGTAGGCTAATTTTCCATTTCCCTTTGTTAAAAATTGTTTGGCCATAAAATAAATCCTTTAAACATAATCCTGCACAGAGGTGACAATGGCAAAACAAGAAAAGCAGCTTTGATAACCCCTGAAGCAAAGGAGTGAGGAAAGCACTCTCAACTGCTCAAAGTAAGCCAGACCAGCCTGGCAGTGGCTGGAAGTAACAAGATGGGTGTGCGTTTCTGTCCAGGGACAAGAGCTGGTATTTTCACTCCACTTCTTCCAAAAGCTTCAATATCCCCCACAGACAACACCGGCATTTAAATCACTTATATTTAATTAGGAAGACTGATGTTCAAATGAATACCACAACAAAATAACCTTAAAAGCAGCCCTGGAGCCACAGACGGGAAGGACAAGTATGCTTACTGTGCCAAAGTTCCCAATTAATATAAATCGAACTCTTAACTCCCTGGACAGTCCTTTCAGTTTTCAGCAGGCAATCCTTTTTTTCCTCCCCTACCCCAGACATAAAGAATATTTAAATAAAGCCCTAAACCCATCTTTTTGCAAACAGCTGAAAGCAGACAGCCAACAAGCTCCGGCAGTTGAGAAATCTCTGCAGCAAAGGTCAACTGTCTGGGTGGCCACAAGGTGACACTTGGCTCTGGGAGACATATGAAGCTGGCAGGACCTGAAGGGTTAGCGTAGCAAAAAAACCCCTGAGCTAATATGGAAGTATTTTTGATTAACAAGTTAAAAGAAGAATTCTTTTAATCAACTGAAAAGGGGCAGTTCTGTTCCAGAAACAATATGGGTTGCCTGTTTTTCACATTTATCTTTCAACTCAAATTTCAAGGCAGCCAGTAAAGTTGATTAAAATTCATTACTTTTGCTTGCAGCAATACCACTGCACTCTGATCCATCACACATAAGCCTGATAGCACTGCTTCTACTGGCACACGAAAACAGGAAAGCAGCTTCTCTTCCCATAGTCTTGTGGCTTATGTGGGTGCTGCCCACCCAGTCTTTACGCAGGGTCAGCTCTGCCTGACTTGTTTCTGTGCAGGTGCATTTATACATTTATTCACGGCTTTTTGAGGCACCAGTCTCTGAACTAATTACTGATGTATTTTTTAGTGCCAGCAACCAAGTACGTGCGTATCAACTACTTGATTTAGGAAGTGCATGGAACAAGAGGGAACTTAGCATATGTCCAAATAAAGTAATTCTAGAGAGGTAAAAATAATTTGCTATTTCACCTCCACTCATGGCCCATTTATTCTGTTCATAAAGTATAAAGCTGTGAAGAAAAAAGGGAGGTTTTTTTCCTATCCACTCTTCATACATAATCATCCCTCCAGTCTGGAACAGGGTTACAGCAAGTGGTTATAGATGCAGCTGCACTGAAGTCAGCAGAGCTGTGCTGATTTACTCCATATGTTGAGATGGCCTGCATGTTCCAGGCATGCAGCCTGTAGTAACTCATGGGCTTATGTCTTCTTGAGTACTTCTCAGCAGTTCAAAGAACACAGTAAGTTTCCATGAAGAAAAAAAAAGTATTCTCTGGGTCAGTGAGCAATTACCTTTGCATGGCAGCAAGTCACTGCATACAGTGGATCATATCAGGTATTTCCAGAAAGGCTAAGTCCTGCTGGGACCACTGATGCAGATCATTATATCAGGAGTTTGTTTCAAACCAAAGACCAGGACAACCAGCACTGACAGAACACTAAACTCATACCACAAGACAGGAGACAAGTTGGAAATAATATACTAAGAAATTGTGGTCGTTTTATCATAATATCCTTCCAAGATAGGGATGATAACCAAGGAGCCTGAGCCACCTGCAATTTCTGCTAAGTACATGCCAGCTGCTTAGCTGGCTTCCTTTTCCTTTGCCATTTCTTTCCTTTTTGAGTAAAAAGAAAAAAAACCAGAGGACTATAGCAAGCTCTCAACACTGTACAAAGAACAGGTAAGGCTGTACTAAATCAGTGAGAAACTTGTGATTTAAAATTGTTTTCTATCAATCCAGGAGCATCCCATGCCAGAAGGGAGTAGTGGGATACACTCAAGAAAACGTAATTATACAGTCTCTGGACAGCAGAACATTGCAGAAAGATAGGAAGGATCTCAAATCCCTCTTCTCAAGGGGTTTAATGTGGACGATGCAGTTCTTCTTTTTTTTATTTTTATTTTTATTTTTTTTTAAGATTTGGTCCCTGTAGAGCACTTGCAGATCTTAGCAATTAATACACCAACAATGTCTCAGGCAGGGCAGGATCAGAGCAGATGAGCATACACAGCAGCTCTCAGCACAGATGTGGGGAATCAGCTGCAACCTTCTAATTGTCACTCAGTTTGAACACAGACCTCAGCTTGGATGGAGAAGGTGTGTGGACAAAAAACATCCCTAATTCAGCTTTGCTTTATCTAAATCCACATTTTCTGTATTTTCCAATCTTTGCAAGGTAGTGTCAAATCTCCCTGACACAGCTGGGAGTCCCCTCGGACACTGCAGCATCATCTCCACAAACAGGATCTAAAAAAAAAAAATCACTGAAATACGGACTTGGAAACGTTTCCTACTGGCATGCTCAGAAGGAAGGACCACCCAGCTGCTCCTGCTGCTTTGATCTCACCCTAGCACCAGTGCTGGTAAAACCCCAACCCATATAATATATAACCCTTAAGCAGTGGGGAAGACTTGTTCTTTTCTGCAGTAGAGAAACCAGGAAAATGTTAATAATTCTTAAAACCAGAGGAAAATTGTCTTACACTTGGAACAGAGTTGGAAAGTTACCTCTTGCAAAACTCAAGCACAGGCTGGAAAATGCAACCTGCATCTGGTATCAAGGGACATTTAATACCCTTTAGTACCACAGTTATAAAGGCAGAAATACACGTTCACTTCCTTGGGAGACTATTTTGAATTATTCAGCCAAATCCCATTTCTCCCCTACACAGCTGAACTAACTGCCGTGATCATAAAGACTGATAAACTCACTGAGTTTATTCCAACTTCCTTGGCACACACGTGAAGCGTCAGACTCGGAAATAGTGTCTTAGACTAAGACAGTAATTTTGTCCTTTTTTTACACGCACACATATATATATATATATGAGTGTGTGCATCTATAAATATAAAGGTTTACTGACTTGACAAGAGCATGCTGTGACAAGCTCTCTGTCACATCCTATCTCACTTGAACAGCCACACTGAGCCATGGAAAAAAATCAAAGCAGATCCAGCAGCTGTAAGAAAGCATCTGGATCCACTTTAAGGTCAGAAATATTGAAGTACGTTTATTTTACACTAATAATACTATTTAGCATTTCTCCAGAAACCTTCATCCTGACAGATCAGAAACTGCTTTGGAAATGATACACACAGAGCATCACTGACATCTCACCAGCCAGCCCATTGTGCATTCACCAAGACACAGAGCAGAAACCTCAGTCGAGATGACCGCTTTCAGAGCCCCTGCCTAGCCCTCCTGGGACCTATAATGTTCTTTGCAGGACAGACAGACCACCAATTTTTATGCTCTTCTCTGAAGGACTTTGGCATGGTAAAATGTCTCGAAACTCAATCTTCTTCAGGCTGGAAGGACGAAGGGCAGTGCAGGTCCTCTAGCCCCAAGGGGGATTTTAAAAGCTAAACTAAACATTTCTCCATGACACCTGCAAATCAGCTAACTTGCTTTCCAGGTATGGCAAATTAATGACTAACAGACAGTGACTGATGGATCCTGGTGAAACCCTCACCTCACTGCCATCACTGTGCAAGAACATCTGTCGCACTAAGGACTGATTTTGGCAAGCACCAATAGGAATTTTCCACAGATTGCCAGGTGTTCAACCAGGAGTCAAGCCTGCCTTAATGTCTGCAGGCAAAAGGGAACATCAACCTACAAAGACCAGGGCAAACTTTGCATCCAAGCTTGCAAGAGGTTCCACCTCCTGAGAGCTGCAAAGATACCTAATGACCAGCCATGTCATCCACCTCCTTGGACGATTAAGCTCTCCAGCCCTAATTTATCTTAGCAGAAAGCAATGGTGTTGGTAAAGCTGGCTGTTACTTCAACATAGTCTTGGACACAGAGCTGAAGCACACCAGGAATGAGCTTGATCCAATAACTCATCACCAACAAGTCCTTTCCTGCCCCAGGCTCTGCAGGCAGTGGCACACACAAGGGACACAATGTTCTCTGCCTCCCTTAATAAACTTGAGAAAAGGCAGAAAGGGCAAAGGAGAAGTCAGTCATGGAGCTCAGCTACTAATCACACCCAGGGAGAGCATTCAAACAGCACGGGGTGCTTCCATATCCCTTTTCAGAATGAGCAAATCTCAGCTTGTGGCCAAGGCTAAGCAGCAACACCCCTAACTCTCACTGAGGCAATGGCTCTCTATAGCACACTGGATTTCTCTCAGGACAGCTAAATTGGCAGCTTCTGAAAAACAAAACTCTGAATCCAGTATTTTTGTCCATGGCATGTTTTTCACAATTAAATTTATAGCAAAGAATGCAACTAGATATAGCAAAATTTTGAAGAAAAAGCAGCTGTGGAAGTTACATTTCAAGGTATGTTTGGTAAGGCTGAAAGGAGGCCTAGGGCAAGACTTCCCTGCACACTGTGAAATCCTGAACTCTCAGGAGTGGTGGAAAGGGAGCTGAGGGAGGATTGCTGCTGTACTTTTGTGGATTCCATGCCTGCCTACAGCTTTTTCTGGAAGATGGAATTGTGACACAGGACCAAGACAAAGCCTGGTGAAATACCTCACTCCACCTGGTATCAATGAATGATGTGGCTTTGAATTTGGGAAGACTGAGTTCCTTTCCTCTTCCTGTGCTCCACATCCCTGACAGCACCCCAGGTAAGTCTTTCAATGCAATGATAGGACCAACAACATGGCATCCCACAGAGTTGCTGTAATGTCTGAGGTGGTGAAGCGACTGAATTTAAATACTGCAGTTTCACAATCACCTTACTTCTGGGATCAGCCTAAACCAAGCAGCACCACAGCTTTCCTCCCACCCCAGATCCTGCCTGCTCAGGTGCTGGCATAGTCATATGGGCAACAGTACAAAGGAACTCAAGGAGGGAACCGATCCAGCTTGAAAATAACCCAGTCACAGAAAACTTTTAAAAACTCAGTTCTCAAGATGAGGATTTTAAATCTCACCAACACCCTCATCTGGTCCCAGCGGTGCAGAGGCAGGGACAGGAAAAGAATGGCAGTGGCAGCAGACCACACTTCTATTCCCACCAACAGCCCTCATCTGCACAGGGCTGAGAGATGTGTGCAGCCACAGCCCAGGGCAAGGGAGTTGCACACACCATGCAGACAGAAGCAGGGTGTGGCTTTGGCTGCATGGCATTAGCACCTCCCACTTCTAAAATTCAAAGGACAGCCACCCTCTCCACACACAAGGAAGCCAAGTTAAATCACATCCCCACCACAGGTGTGGAGAGAAGACAGGCTGGATCATTTCAATTATGTTGGCACAGCACAAAATTCACAAACTTCTGCCATGTACATTGCTGAGATGCCTGAAAAGCACATCCAGGACTTTGAGAGAGCAACAAGCAGAGCAGGGATCCCCAAATTACACTGCACATGAACAAAGAATGGCCACACTGATCCCTCTCCACTCCCCCAACAAACAGCTGAACAGGATGACTTGAGGAGTTTTATAAATTCTCCACACCTGAGGATCCCCCAAAGCTGTGACGGACATCCTAAACCTAGCAGATTTTGTAACTGCAGGCAGGCATGACAAAATCCTTTGAGGTTTGCTGTGTACGGCTGTGCTAGCAGCCAGAGCAGTGATGTTGCATTCAGATTGCAGAGATTTTGGACTCAGGCTTTACAGAGGCCCTGATCTTACTGAACATACAACTCCCAAATCTGCATTTACAAATCACAGTAGACAGGAACAGATGGTGCTTTTTGGGTTTGGGTCCTAGAGACAGACTAATGGGTGTTAAGTTACCAAATTCTCTTTGTTCCTTGGTTAGTGGCAGAGCGTACAAACAGAAGTGGGCTATCCAAAAACCATACTGGCTCCAATTTGTTAGTTCACAGCTCTGCTGCAAGCAGACACTTAGCTGGATATGCAGCCAGGTTTACAAATAAAACTTCCAGTTACAATATATTAAACAATTTAAAGTGGCTAGTTACCAGTTTAAAAGTTACAAAAACCTTGGCTGTAACAGGCCAAAATGATACCAAGTTTCACATGGGGCATTATCACCTGTGTTTACTGAGTAACCCATGCTGTGTTACTGCTTCTCAGACATCGTCTCTCTCACCAGGGTCTTGTATTCTGACTTCCTTCAGAATACAAGACCCTGGAAGCTCCAAACATTGTCCTGTGCAACTGCTCCCAATTTCCAATGGCCTCCTGTGCCACTGACATTTCACTGAGCACTTAAAGAGGCAGGTTGATTTCTACACCTCTTCCTTTTAATATCCTTTTACCAAAGAAGGTATTGATGTCCCTTCCTCTGGAAGCCCAGAGGTGGACATGCTCTTTCCTGCATGACATTTTGTTTCTACCAAGGTGTAAGACTCACTCCATACAGAAAGCCCAAACAAGTTCTCATTTGCAAAACATGGAGCAGCATCATAGAACACTCTGAGCTGAAAGATTCCAACTTTCTGTGTTGGAAAGGATCCAACATGGGCCTTCGAGTGCAACTCTTGGTCCTGCACAGCACACAATCCCAAGAATCACACCATATGCCTGAGAGCAGTGTCCAAATAAAACCACTCAGCTGGAAAGCACACATACCTCACATGAAGGAAGAAGGAAGAGGGTCAAAAGCCATCCACGTGTGACCCATGTACAAAGTACTTCCAGTGTGTGATACTGCTGCCACTTCACCCTGAATTTTCAAATCTTGTCACTGTGTTTACACTTCATCACCCTATTTTCAGGGCTTCCTGCTTTCCTCCACGCTATTTTAGGATCAACCCTCTAAAACAACCTCCTTCTAAGCATCCAGCTCACATCCTTCTCTCTTCCTCCCAGCAAATCTTTTATCTAATTCTGCCCCCAGTTTCAAATCATACCAGGAAACAGTGACAGACAGGAATAGATTTAACCAGTGAGAAATGGTTTGTACCCAAAATTGAATGAGAAGTTCAGCACAGATGATATTCTTTACCATAATCCAGGATTTTTGCACAGACAGAGCTGCCAGGGAGGATGCCATAAAAATTTCTATGTGTAACTTTGACAACTCCTTGATGCCAAGCTTACTGGTGGGAAAGCTGCAAGACCACGGGGTCTGAATCTGCCCCCAGCTGGCGCTGCTACAGCAGCACAAGGAGGTGCTATTGGTAGGTAAAGGCTGTTTCTGGGAGGTGAGATCACCCCTTTGGAATAAAACTGCCTATTTTTCCTCATACAGAAATTATCACAAATGCCCAAAAGGTAAGAGAACAAACACATCTCAATGAAATATCTTTTATTCCATCAGCAAAGTTTTACAATGGTACTTAAACAGGGGGAGAAATAAAAAAAAATATGAAACAAAACCAAAATAACAATCACTGCAACACTGTTCTAGCAAATCACATTATTTAGGTTTTAACATTAGTTGTAATGTTAACAACATACCTCTTTCCACTGTGAAGTGAAGGTTTGGATGTCTGCAAGCAGTGAAAATGAGAGTCAGAAAATTTAATCAAGACTATTTTACAGCAGGAAGCAGTATGCTGGGTTAGAAGAGACTTATTTCCAATGCTACTGCAGGCTCACTTGAGCTCCTGAGAGGAGCCCTATTAACAGAGAGAGGCCAGGCTTCAAATAACCCTGCAACTGCTGGGGGGCAGATAGGGAAGGAACAAATTCACAGCTCTCAGATTTATTTGAGGGGGCCAATTCTAGCAGCAAGGACTACTTGCCTTCAGAATACTGCTTGGCTTTGAGCATTTTCCAGGATTCTTCCTAATACTTAAAATGGCAGCTACTTAAATCAACTGCTTCCTCCTTTCTGAGGGAGTAATGTCTGTCATTCAGCATCCCCAGATACAATTTGACCAAAAAGCTCACAAAGCCAGAAACATGTATTTGAGATGAGAAATTCAGCTGTTCACTCACAGCAAAACAGAAAACCAGACCCTACAACAGAGCAGGGGAAAAGTTGGAAAGTATGATCTGACAACACTGCAAGAAACCTTAACAGGTGGGAAAGAACCTGAACTCATATAAATGTACCCCTACATACACTACTTTTTTGTGACTTCAGGACAGCTAGACCCAAGGAAGAGGGGAAAAGTAGTGAATTTTCCACAAGTGGTGAGCCTCTCAACATGCCCAGCAATGCCGTCACCTGTCGCCATGATGTTTACAGGCTTCCCAGACTCAGCCCTCCCTACCAAGCCATCAGTGTTTCCTTTCACTTTCATCCACTCTTACAAAGAATAATTCTGCCTTTCGAGGGCCATTGCCCGCAGGCACAGGAGGTTTATTTAGCTATTTAACATTGCTGTTTTGCTCTCTGTGGTGGGGACTGGTTGAGCACACAGTAAATCCTGGGGATGAACTGCTTTCAGCTCTGACTATGGGCTTGCTGAACCGTGCTTCCCCTGCGTGCTGCGACAGGTTTCCAACCATAATAACCCTGCACAAAGCACCGTCTCTTGCTCAACAGTTTCCGTCAGCTACACCAAACCCTTTCTCTCTCCCACTGCCTAAACGCATCTTTGATATTCCTGCTGTTTGGCCAGAATAAAGGACTCACCCTCTCTAAAACAAGCAAACTGTACTGACACTCATTCAGTTTTACAATTCCCCGTGAGAACAAACATTTCCCAGGGAGCTGCCCAGTGACAGGGCTGAGGTTACTTGTGCCCAGGCAAGTGCACTGCTTCAGATTCAGGCAGATGCTCAGGATTCCCAGCCGGAAGCAGATCACCAACAAAAGACCAGCATCTACCAGGTCGCTGAGGCTGTCAGTGATCCGGGTGTCATACCTGCTCAGGTGAAAAGTGCCCCCAGGATGAGACCTCCATCAACACTGCACATCCCCAAAACCAAATGCTCAAGTAAACTTAGGAACTATAGCTCGTCTCTGCAACAAAACAGCCTGGAAGGCAGAAATTGAACTGTGCCAGATATACATGTGCCTATCTGCGTGTAGGAAGTTTGCCTCTTTACATGGATCCTCACATAAACCAGCTTCTAATTACATTCTCACTTTCTGCTTTTACCACAGTGAGTTTGAACAAAGCCAAAAGGGAGAAAAATTGAGGAACACACACGGCAGTAGCCATGAACATTTCCCAACTTTCACTTGGTTTTGCAACACAAACAAGACAGACATGCCCTCCTCAGAGGGCCCATGGATTAGAGCTTGCAGATGACTTCAACTTCCCAATAAATGCTTTGCCTACTGTGGAGTTTCTGGATTTAATACAGATTTTGCAGACTGTTGTAATCACTCTTCCAGCTACAAAACACACGAGCATCCCTCTGGCAGGCCATGATGGGAACTAAAATCACAGCAACTACCTTGCAAGAGTCCTCACCAACACGCCTGGAAGCGAAGATTATTTCAACAGTCAGGAGGGTGGATAGGACTCTGTTTTCTGCAGCTATTCACATAACTGCTTTTTGCAAGCATTAAATCAATCTTCCCCAGCCATTTCTGCAGCCAAAATTCATCAGGATTTGCCACAAATTGTACCTTCATTAGATGCTGCCAAATAAAACACAGGTGCAATTCAACTTGGATCATGACAGCAGGGTGAAATGCCTTTTTTTTTTTTTTAATTAAAACAAATGGAGATAGCAAGCTCTCACACTTCATCCCATGTCAGGATACCACACCACAGCTTTTCTGCCCAACTTATTTCTGCCTCACACCTCCATCAAACCATGACAACAGGGAGAGTTGTTCACTGATTTGTGCTCCTCATGGACTCAGGAGGAGCTGCCTGCAGCCCTGACCTGGGCTCTGAGCAGGGGCTGATCCAAAAGGTGTCTGTAGGTGTGCCAGCCCAGACCAAGGACCAAACCTATGACCACAGAAGCAGGTAAGGGCAGGCATCGCTGCACACCACCCCAGCTGAGTGAAGTCCCTGGGCACAAGCAGGGAGACTCTCCTGCAGTGAGGGAACAGTCCCATAGGAGAGGCATCACCTAAAACCATTCCCATTGGCGTTGCCACCCAGCACCTCCTGGCTTGTGGGAAATGCTTAGTACCAGAGGTATTACAGTTGGAAATACTCCTAGGAGCCCAGTAAAGACCTGTGCCAGATGGTGAGGAGGTACAGCACCAGCTCTGCTCACCTTGCACAGTGCAGAAGGGAAGATGGCAAGGGATATCCTCTTCCTCTCCACCTGCCAGACCTTGGGGCTGTAAAGGGTCTTTTTTTGCTGCTGGGGCATTGCTGGCCCATGGAAAAGCCAGAGCCAAGGAAATTAAGCATACAGCACTCTGCACTGTGACTGCACTTCCCAATGCATCACACCATCAACTTGACCATCCAAAGTGAGACAAAACAGGAATGACTGTCCTCCTTTTTTTCATTTCCCTTTTTTTTTTCTTTCTTTTTTTTTGATTTTATGATCCACCCAGAAATCTGCAGCTCTGGCATGAGATGGACCAGCACCACGTCACAAGAAATCCCCTGTAAGCCTTTTGATGACTTTCATCTATTATTCACTCACTGCAAATCCTTGCCATTAACAAACTGCACTAAGGGAATCCTAACTTTCAAAGCCACAAATCTCCTAATAACTATGGCTGCTTTATACATGCCTTAGGATTAGCCATGTCATCTGGTTAGAAACCCAAAGCTGCTCTTCATTATTGGATCCAACCTGCCTGCAAACAGTGAACAGACTGGTAATACTGCCCCTGATTTCAATGATGCAGAGGCAGTCATTACATGACATCCTCCTTCTGGGCACATCCAGCCCAGTGGCACACATTTATGCTGTGCTACTGTGCCAAAGACCCAGAAACCTCCCTCGCAGCACACTGACACCAACCCTGGCAGATGGCACAAGAATAAGCTTGACTCCGAGCACACTCAGGCTTCACACTGGCTCCTAGTATGCAAACCAAAGGCAGTTTTACAACTATCTGTTCTGTAAATTAAGAATGCCTTTATTTTTGCTTTGAAAAATAAGAGCTTATTTAGTCAATACATCGGCTTCTTCAAAGAGCCTTCAAACTAATTAGCCATACTGAGTTACTATGAAAATACAGAGCTTACACTCAATACTCTTGATGATAACAGAGCTGATGCTTTGGTACTGAAGCTATAGAATTAGCACAAACTTCATCAGATGCATTTTCCTATAGGCTCCAAATTATATATCAAACTGAATATTTTCCTTTCTGCGGTGGATGTGGGAATTCACTTAATTCATTTGTATGTTCAAAGCAATAATGATTTTTAGCCCATGTGCAGATCAAGAGTTTGAATATTCAACAGTGAACAGCACAAGGGGATGGAAGACAGACACACAAGAGAAGAAGCAGAAAACAAAAACTAAAGTGGCAGAAAAAAAGTAAAGAGGCTATAAAAAATAGTAGCTGTACTACAGATGAGCTGTACAGCTGTTCCAGTTCAATTTTCACAGGACAAAGAAGTGGGGATTGCTTAATTTAATGCAAAGGGCACACTAGCCAGAGGCAAACCCTCCCTCAGAGATGCAGATAGGCTGTCAAGCAAAACAAAGTTTACAAACCCACACAAGATATGCAAAGGGCAGAGAAGCAGACTGCAAGGCTCACAAATTTTAATTCCAAGAGTTCCTGCCCATCCCTGCTTTTTAAAGAGCGGATTTACTTGGCAGATAAGACTTTGCTTCTAAAAAAAAAAAAAAAAAAAAAAAAAAAAAAGTCAAGAAAGTCAAAGGCAGCAGCATCACAACAAAAGAAACTTCCTTTTTTTCTCACTTCAATTTATCTGCTTTACCAGCAGGTTTACTTACAGCAGAGACCAGCAGGGATGGATCCAAGGCTCAGCACCACTGGCACTCCCTACAACCCCAATTCCCCTTACCCTCCTGCTGCTCCTCTGCTCGCTGTCCCACCCAAAGCACCCAGCTCTTCCACCAGCTCTTTCAGCTCACTTCCCCTCCCAAAAGGGAATTCGCACTGCTTGCTCCAAAGGTGTGACAAATTGTAATTCTAAATTTCAGGGCAGAACCTGGCAGCAACTAAGGGGAGGGGAAAAAAGAGGCAAGTTCTGACAGGGGGTTGGGAGAACTAGAAATTACCATTACAAATCATCACAACAACTTTGTTATTAGTTTATAACATGTCATATAGCTGACTTCCTTCCCCTCCCCTTCCTACACTTTCACTGACTGTATTGATTGGACTTGTCAGCATGTCCTCACATAAGACTGAATTCAATTAAATGAAATACAACCAACAAGCGAGCAGGTATTCGATGTTTGCTTAAAAAAAAAATCAAGTAGCAACACGTGCAACCAGCCAGTGTCACCTGAAAGGAGGATGCTCCGTAATGTATTTAGTAACTGCTATCTGCATAGAAAAAGCCAGAAGCAGACTTTAACCAGCAATTCTCTGCAAGTGTCAGGACAGCAGCAGAGCACGACAACTGCTGAATCTTATTTCACACACCACATCAGAGTTTAATCTGAGCAGCAGCACATAAATCCAGAGGGGCTCTATTAAAAACCAGTGCAATGACTCATCCTACAGGGAAAAGCATAAATTCAAATTCTATATATTTCTTAAGAAAGCCTTTTGTTTAGCAACAGGAATTTCTTTGTTGGACAACCAGGGGGCTGGATCACATCCTTGTAGCAGGACATTTCTGCTCCCTCAGCAACACAGAAGGGCATTAAGACAGCCCACATGCAAAGCCAAGACTGTACATATCTGTGCCAAGCAACTCTGCATGGGCACTTCAATACAGTGCTTTTTTCAATTCTCCCTGGCCACTGCGACCCTACAGCAGCCCTGAGGCTACCCTCTGTCCTCATCCACTCCCACCTCTAGCAGCAAAACCCTGGAAAACCCTTATCCTTCACAAAAGTCAGTGGGCATTTTGCCGCCTGCCCTGCAAGACCAGGATTTCCTCCCTGGAGCACAGTAATAGCTCAGAGCCACGGCTGCTCCTTCACAACTCTTCAAAAAGCTTTGCAAAGAAGAGCACAGTGTCTTTTTTTAGAGACACATCCCCGTTCATTGGGAGGCACAAGACTCTCCTTCCTGACAGCCAGGACAGGAGCCCTCAGCCCTGACACCCAGCACAGCAACAACTAACTTACAGGGACTTCCAGCTTCTACTTTCTTCTCACTTAATACCAACCTTATGCAGCAAGGAGGTTTTGAGTCCACCCCATCCCTACCAGCCAAAATTAAAGCAATTCTGCATAATACCAGCTTCTTTGAAGACAAAAATATCCAACACCACCATCAGTTCCCCAAGGCTTTTGTGTTCAATGATAAAGTCAATTTGTGGGTCCCACTTGTTGCTGTTTACTCAGATGAGAAGCACCAAAACACATGGTCTCCATTGGCTGTGCTCATGGAAGTCACACAAATCAGATAATCTTAGCAAATTGTCACTGAGCACAATAAGAGACACTTCAGCAACCACACACCCCCCAGAAACTAAAGACCCACATCCATTTTAATCACCATAGTGCCTTGTTTCCATGACAATGATGGCACCACCCCCATTATGCATAAGGAATAAGGTATTAAAAACAAAAACTGGAAAATACCAAAACCAAGGATGGGCACCTGTTGATAATCTCTTTTTTTTTTTTTTTTTGGTGCGGTCTTGATGCCACGACACTATTAACAGCTCCATTTGTTATATGCAAAATCTTAAAATTAGGCTGCTTCAGCCTTGACTCTGAAATATTGTGGCTGTTGCTCTCCCATGAAAAATTTTTCTTTGTCTGGGATATGTGCTCTCACAATGATCAAATATAGAAACACATACCCATACAAAAATTCTGCAGTGTGCTCGCCAATTGATTTGGTTACCAGCAGTTCATGTGCCAGCACAAAGTCTGGAGTCTGGATATTAACACAATACATATTAAATCTAAAATACTACAGGATGCACTGCTTGGCATTAAATTCAAGACAATGATATAGATACTAATAAAAGTTATAGGATATTTAAAAGTCCAACAGAATGGTTATCATAACCATTACAGTTATCAAAATTATTATCAAACTCCAAAAGTTTGATTAAATCTGAGGTATTCCACTGGATTTTCCACTTTTCTGATGCATACATAAACACACATACTCCATGCAGGTAAACAGAATGCCCTTTGAAGGCTACCTTGAAGGTACTGAGCCAGTACCAGCTCTCCCTTCTCATCAAGCTGTTTGCAACCTATTTCATTTGACCAAGCAGAATCGCCCTGTTACTGCATTTTTCATGTAAGACACTACATGTTCTCAAAACCAGAGCTAGCCTAAGCTGTCTGTGGCATAAAAAACAAGAGGGGACAAGGGGCAGCACTGTACTCACAAAGCCCTTCTTGTAGTGGCTATGACTAAAGTTCCTGACTTTGGGGAAGTTTTTGGCAAGGACCCTACGGAAATGTGCTGGCTAGCAGCTGAGGAAGATGCAATCAGCTCTCCACATGCCCCTGGCCCCTGAAAATCCCATCCTACCTCCCAGTTTAGAGGTTAGTCCATCTCATCAAATGTTTTTCTCCTCAACCCCCCCACCATTTTAATTTTTTCTGCAATGGAAGAGAGACACAAGTTCTTCTTTCCCTCTGAAGTTCTAAATACATCAGCAGAAAGTCAGGGTTTCAAGGCAGCTCCTTGTTCAAGCAAGAACACAAGGCCAAAGCATGAGGCCAACTATTTGACCAATACTCTTTGATTTAATTAGCTTTGGACCATGCTTGAAGTTGATGCCTTAGAGGAGTTGCCACAGGCAAAATCCAGTTTGGAGGAGGGATTGCTTTCACCATCTGAGAAATAAGAAAAAGATCCAAACCTTGGAGGGACTGAGGACAATTTACCACCTAGAGAGATTTGCCTTCAGCAAAGCAACAGTCATCTAACTTACCTAATAGTGGAACTCCTATAAAGAAAAGTTATCACAGCAAACCTATTTATATATTTTGTGCCATTTCACTTTCATTTTTCAACTTTCTCAATACATTTTACTTATCTTTCTTCTCTACCTTCCTAAGTTAGTTCTTTGGATAGGAGACCAGTATTGCCCAGCAGCCACCAGCATAAAACTTCCCAGTTCTCTCTGAAATGGGTCACAAAAGCCATTTGCTGCACATAAAAGCTTGTCACTTCCTCCAGTTAATTCAGTTTTATCTAAAAATCAAGATCTTGATGCATATATATGAAACAGAGCTGTGAACAGAGCACACCAATATCGACCATATTTTAAGGTCTATTTACACTTGCCAATATACATATATTAATCCTAATGTACTGGATTCAGACCAGAAGCTAAAAGCCAGGTCATAAGGCTTGAAGTAGCAGTCTGGATACAAGTTCAAACTTGGCAGTTTAAACTAATATATAATCATCATTACTCAAATTCAGTGAAGGGAGAGCAGACCTTAAATCCCTATTAGATTTACTGACTTCACTAATTTACTTAGTTTATTAATTCCTTTTGTACCTTTACAGATCCTGTTATAAAGAATTCAAAATGGAGGCTCTTAACCTAAGGAAATGATGACTGCAGTTGAACACTTGCTTTATTTCATTAATGACACCTCCAAGATGGGTCAAGCACCCCTGCAGACGAGTGACAGACCCTGCATTTCATCCCCAGATGTGCAGTGAAGCCTGCAGTGCAAACTGAGTGGAAGTCAGGAGCTGGCAAGTGTCTCCCCAGCCACCCTATCCTACACACTACTCCATGTCTGCCAACACATCCTTGGCACCCACATCACAGTTTGCTCACTGCTGGTCAAAAAGATGCATGACAGAGAGCAGCTAATGAGTCCAAGGTGAAATAAATCAAATCAGAACCTCAGAGCATCAACAGTGCATTAATCGCTTACACAAAAGCTGGGCAAGGATACAGTTGCAAGACCAGAGCTCTACAGGTACTAGCTGGGAAGCACCCCCTACAGACACTGAGGAAAAGCCCAGTTTTTGGATGTGTTCCACTCTGCAGCAACCAGGACCACACACAACGTCCATCTCTGAAATTCAGCTCCATCTTTCCTCTGTAACACCATGAGAGGAGCACCAAAAGCAGACCCACAGCTTCCAGCACCCAGAGCTAACCTTTAACCTTCTCACAGGAGGGCAGGCAAGGTGTGAGTACAGCACTGTGAACAGTTCTGGTCTCAAAGGCATGCAGAGATGCACAGATGCAAAGATGTGACAGTAAAAATGAAGTTCTGCCAGGGTCCTGACCACCAACCCTGCTTCCAAATGATCAAGGGAAAAAACTCCCAGATCCCACATGCTATGTGAAGTGTTATTGGAGAAGCTGCCAGCTTTAGTCCAACCAAAGTCTTCAGTGTTTGGCTCTTAAAATGAGAGGCTCTTAAGCACCTCCAGCTCATCTGACTAGGGGTAATGTAGGTAGGCTGTGGGTCAGCTGGTCTCTGCTCTCACCAAATCCAACAGCAGGAGAGTTCTGCCAGGCAGCCAGCAAGGTCTGCAGGCAGGAGACCCACCATGGCCACTGCTGCCTAAACGTGCCTGTAGTACAAGAGCAGACTGGGAAAGAATGATATGCCTCCCATTTTCAGGGTCAAACATCATCTTCACTGCCACACAGGTGGTAAGATCAAACCACAGCTGGGGAAAAGCAATTACAAAAAAGAAAAAAAAAAAGGAGACAGACCCTCCCTAGTAACTAAATGAAGGTAATAAAAACAGTAACTGATCCATAAAGTGAGGAGGAGTAAGAGGCCAGGAATCACAGCCAACCTCTGAAGTCCAGAGAATGTGGGAAAACCCAGCTATTTCAAACTTGCCTAGCACATAAGAATTGCTTTTGTCTGCATTAAAAGCTGAACTGCTTTCACCACCAGTGTGACCAGCAGTTACAAAAGGAGAAATCTCAACAATAAAATGCTGAACTATGCCATGCCAAAAGGCTGCTGTCCCACGCCAGCAATATTCAGAGCTGGACCATGTTGCCCACTCACAGCCACTGTCCACAGGACAGAACAAAAGCTGTGTCACTACCCTGTATGCAGAAAAAGAGACAATAGCTCCTATAAAAAGCCATGCAAAGCTTTTTAGTGAGATTTCTGGTCTGGGATCTGAACTGATCCACCCCTTAAAGCTTTAATCAGCTATGCAGTCAGTTGGCATACCACCATTTTAATATTGACCCTTTTAATTATCCATCTGAGCACTCTCCCCTAACCCCACAAAGAAGGGCACTGACCCCATATTCTGTCTTGTATCTGTACAACACATGAAAACATTTTGGTACAAAGCATCATGTCTGTATTGGAAATCAGCAGAAACTGCTCTCATCTAATCTCTGCTTTTCTGTATGCCTATTTTTACTCCACAGAGCTCTTCAGAGCCTTCCTAGTGGCCAAGAAAGCTGCTTGACCACAGCAGCTGGGCAGGATGAGTCAGGGCACATGAATGTCTTTTAACCCCTCTGCACCTGTGCACTGAGAGTACTGGCTGCTCAGCTGAACACAGCTGGGATTAGTTCTCTCCTATGGAGGAAAATTCACGCATTCCCAACAAGGTCAAACCTTCCTAATTCTCAACACCCTTCAGCAAGGTTTAAGGGAAAAAAATATAAAAAAGAGAGAGAGAGACAGACAAGCCTCAAATACAAGGTAGACTTTCCAAATGGCTGACAAAGAAATGCAGCCATCAGAACACAAAATATGTTGTGATAGCACAGCACATAATACGATACAAATCAGAGCGCCTCAGCCAGCTTTATGCTTTGCAGAGCCCACAACTTTTGAATTCAATAAAATAATAAGCACCCTGACCTTAATGCAATCATCAACGCTAAATAAAGCCAAGCACAGTTGTGCTCCTTTGATCAGTCTTTTCATAAAGGCAGTATAAATAGTGTTGCTGCTTTTTCATATCCTAAGAGGCTTTTACATTTGGAAAGTGTTACATGGGCACACCAGGAAAATAAGTAGTGTTTTGTTTCTTTTTTCTTTTGGGCTTTTTGTTTTTGTTACTTCACAAACTGTGGAGAGAAAAGTTAAACAATCAACTCCCAGTGATCCAAACAATGTGTTTACATAAGGGTTTATAAAACGAAAAAGCAAGTTACTCCACATTCAGATATTCTGTGGTCCTGCCAAGTGTCTCTACAGACTAATGTCCTCTGAGACACAGACTTGTGCTATAACGTTTCTGGCCAAACCGTTTGAATTTTAAAAGCCAAATACAAAGAGAGAGAACCACAGCCAGCTGTACAGCAGTGATCCCTGGTGTGAAGCGAACTGCAGGGTTTGGTTTGCTTGGGTCAATGCTTCTGCTTCCTCACCATCATTAAGAAGAAATGATCATTCCTGTAGCCTCAAGGATTTTAGCAGCCTTCTTCATTACCTAGTCCACATTAGCTTGAAGAATATCCAGCATGTCCCTGTGGCTGTCAGCCAGGCAGGACTCCCATGCTAACCTGGTCCCTAAGCCATGTTCATTCAGCACAGTGTCTGCAAACTTTTGGCAACTCCAGCTTCTCCAGAAATAACAACCCCCAGTGATGCCAGTCAGCTTAGGTCCTCAGGCCAAGCTGCTTTCTTTCCACATAGTCTTTCCACAGGTTTTCACAATGCCCCAGTAACTCAATTGGCACTGCAAAAAATTAGAGAGGCATTCAATTCAAGTTTTGCATCTTAAAACCAAATGTGGATATGCGTGTTTTAACCAAGGATTATAGCCTGGCCTCGCATATGCTGTGCAGTAGTGTGACCCAGCTTTGTCTCATTTAACTCATTTCTGCTAATAAGTGAAAAAATATTTATTTCTGTAACAATTAATATTACAGCCATTACCCTTCCAGTTGATGCAGACATGCTCCAGAAAGAAACTGTTATCATGAAGGTTGTATTTAAAAATACAACCATGCATAGAAAAGAAATTTAGTTACAAAATGGAGACGTTTTATACTTGCCATGATGGAATACATTGGCCCTTACCAGAGATTATTGAAGCCTGTGACACTGCTTGATGTTTTGATCCCAGTCAAACACAGGCTACTCAGGCACCCAAGGAGCACAACAGTCAAAAATCTCCAGATGCAACAACATCACTAATCTTTAGAAAGTTGGGTAAATAATACAAATAATCCTGAGTAAATAACACAAAAAGAGCAAGGAAACAAATCTGGGTTTACACATCTCAGGTACCTGAGTGACCTGTCTACTTGGGCTAACTTGACACAATACCAAGGGTCTGAAATGAACATTTGAATGCTTTCCTGACTCAGTGCTTAAGGCAGCATCAAGGGAATATGGAAAGAAGGAAGATATTTCCTCTTATTTGTCAAATGGCTCTGTGTTTCCATATTTTCCATCTCATTTTCTCGCTTCTCCACCCCAGCCACAAGTTCCCTGTGCCCAGCAACCTGACTGGAGGCAGGCTGACCTCTCCATCTGTAAAAAATACCATCAAGCCTCAACGAGGATAGAAGAAGAGACTTTTTTACACTAAGTGTGAGGGCCCACAATGCAGTGACAGAAAAGCAAACCTACAAAATATATGGAGTCCCCAGTCACGGACTCAGATTAGAGGGGCTACATTGCTGAGAGAAGCCCTGTACAACATCAACTCAGACACCAGTTTAGATGAGAAAAATTCTCTCAGGAGCGGAATTTCAGAGACGCACAGCCCTGAGAGTTGTCTGTCATGCCTTTTGGGAGATCACTTCACCCTCTACTTGTGGGGAATCATCCTTTCAGAATGCAAGTCCCAGGAGTTTTTTTCCCCTAAAAGCGATTTTTCCATTGTCAGTCCTTTAACAATGCAATTTTAAAACTTTTTTTTATTTTTTTACAAAAGCTTTATAATCTTCTTCTTTTTCATCTGAGTGGAAACCACTATATGACAGCTTTAAACTTTTCTTTCTTTAAACCCAGCACTCCCTCCTCAGCTATAATCCTCCTATTGGAAAGATCAGTTTGCAAGTCCTTGCCTCCAGGCAGCCACATCACAGCAGCGATTACAGACCCAAAAATCCAATCAAAACTCCTCATCTTTTAGCTCAATGGCTATGACTTTAATTGCATGACAATAACAACAAGAAAATTAAGTGACAATTCGAAGTTATAAACTACTCCCAACCCACGCCATTCATTTTGGCTCCAGCGTCCTTGAACTCCGAGGATGGCACATCTGAAAACACCAAAATGGCTTTGACATCAGTGTCCCATTTTTAAACTCTCCCAGGCACACTGGCTTCTGAGACCTTTTGGACTTTTGATCACCCTCTGGCTCAGCCTGGCTTTCCTCCTCCTTCCAATTTTATCCACAATGGCAAACGTTTAATAACTACAGAGGCACATTTGATTTCTTGCATTTTCTTTGTACCATGATATGAACAGTGCCAGTATAACTAAAATGGTAGAATTGTAGCTCTAAAATTAGAATTAAATTTTACCTCCAATTCTGTGACATCAGAACTGAAGAATTTTTTGTGGCGAATAAAAAGTTAGCAAGTTAGCAGTGCCAGAACTAAAGCTGGATTGGTCTTCCCTTCAACAAAAATTAGGGGCATATATTATTTATATTTCAGTGGCAACGCAGTCAACACAATTTTGCAATGGATGAAAAACACAAACCCCTCCTTTTTTAAAAACTGCGGTGAAGTCAGAGGAATTGCCACCCTCCAGAACAAATCAATGACACACCCTGAAATCAGCCAGTTCCGAGAGCAGAGCTTCGGTCAGTCTGCCACGATCACAGGGGAAAGCTGCAAAGTTCAGCTCAGGATCCCATTAGTCGCAGCTATGCTTCAAGTCTGCTTTTCTCTTGTAGAAAATACAGGGCAGAAAAAAGCCCTTGCGGAGTTCCCTGTCTACTCCCTCCTTCACGGTACATTCCAGCCCAAGAAATTTTCACTTCTATAGCACAAATAATCCCCCATCAGTGCAGTCTCATTTCTAGAAGCACCTGGCACAGCTGTGCTGCACTACTGCCGTGGCACATACACAGACAAGACTCTCCCAGTGTGTTCTTCCCTGCATCCTTGAAAAACCAGGCATCAGGGCTTTGGAGGCCATGGTACCCCTAAGCTGTACACCCAGCCTACAAAAGCCCTGAAATCACTTCAGGTGGGAAGCAAAAGTTAATCCCCACCATCCAAAACCTCCAAATTACAGTTTTTCGAAGTTTTTTGGGTTTTGGTGGGGTTTTTTTTGTTTTGTTTTGTTTTTTTTTTTAATTGAGGTACTGATTCTTACTGAGGTTTCTCCTCACAGAAAACAGTTAATAAGAAAAGAAGGAAAAAAACATTCCTTTGGAAAAAAAAAAAAAGTAAAATTCTGGAAAGGAGGAGCATGAGATATTGAAGTTGTTTGAAAGCTCTCTCCCAATTCACATAACACAGAAGCCAGCTCTTACTTCCACAGTATTGCCCACTTGGAACAAGGTCCCAAAAAATGGGGGATTATTTCGCTTTCTTATTTTTACTTCTCTCCTTGTTCTAAACTGTTATTTTTCTCCTTTCCTAGACAAGAAGTCTCACTCTGCACCACTGACCCGACATCATTCTTACTATACAGCAGACAGCTCCATGCTTTGTTGGATCTTTTCCAGACATCACAACAGACAGTACCAGCACCACTCCCTAAACACACCCCCATCACCAGCAATTTGTTTTGCTAATTATTAATCTGTCTTCAGAACAGACAATAATCAATGGGACATAATAAACATACACAAACCCTGTCCATCACAGCCTTTCATCAAAAGGGCACCCTGATGACATAAAGAGGAGCTGGGAACATCATGATACAGAGATCTTGGATGCACTTGTGTGCAGGCTGAAGTGTCCAAGCTGGCTTTGTACACTTCAACAACAAGTGTATGGACTTGCCCACAGCATCAGTTATTCTGCTGCCTCAGGCCACAGCTTAGCAAGAAAGTAAATCCGGTCCTAAGTCCCATAAAATAAGCATAAAATTGTACCAACTACACTATGTAAAGGGCCAAATTACAGCTACAGAACCCAAGCCTTCATTTTCAAGTGTCATAAAGCAATCCAAATATTGCACTGGGTTTTCTTGCACATGTCCATTTAAGTAGTCTCTTGTGTACATCTTCATGTCTTTTACACAGCAAATTCAAATTTAATTGAAAATAAAACTAGTAAACAACTATTAGAATCTAGTTCCAAAAGCAGCTTCTATGAGGCAAAGGTACGGAAGAAGGAAACACCTTCAGAAGTCCTGAACAAGGACAGCATCCAAGTAGGAAGAGATTGTATTTCTCTATCCATGAGGTGAAGCATTATTTGTAGTGCCTTCAAATTTTGTTTGGTATGTCGAAGAAAGCTCCATAAGACTTCAAGTTCTGCAGCTCAGCTCCTTGTCACATCATCATACCCTACACCTACATTTAGCAACTGCAAAGCACCCTTCAGGTAAAATGCAATGGCTGATTTAAAAGCTTTCACCATCAAACAAAGGACATGCAACGAATATGGAGTGAGGAAGCAATTAGTATTGCTGAAGACATATTGTTGAAACCTCCAGCTTTTTATTTGATTGTCAAATAAAAAGGGGTCTAGGCAGCTTTAGTCAAAACATCTTTGTGGTTGTACTCTAAATATCAAGTACATGTAACTAAATCTAACACTTAAAAAAACCCTCCCTGTACTCTGAGCTAGAAGTATAATCACAGTGCATCTGGCATTTAAATAAAATAACCATTAGCACAGGAAACACACAGGATAAAAGCACCAGGTCAAAAAAAGATGGACGAATAGAGAGAAGCAGCATGAGACTGGATTTAATGCCATGTTTACTAGGGATCTGCTGTGTTGAGAAATGCAGAGGACTTCCTCTGGCAGGCTGAGCTACAGGATTAAAAATGCTGGCTATGACTAAAAAAGGGAGATTTAATTATCTGGCTTAATTGGAGAAGGAGGAAAACCAGCTCCAACTTCAAGAAACAGCAAACTAAGAGCAGCTAGGACACCTACAGAGCTCTTAAGGCTTGAATGGTTTTTCATATTTCTCTTTAAAATAGGCAGGTATCTATTTGCTAACTAAAGCAATAGAAAAAAGCACTAGGATTTAAAAGGCGAAACATGTTACTCGAGATGAATTGGATTAAACCACACTAAGACTAGAGATTAGCATGAATTAGCCTTTACTTGGCAACACTCCGACCCACCATTAGCAAACAACTCCATAAAATTTCTAGTCACATTCAAAATTAATCAAATTATTAATCAAATCACATACAGAATCAGCAGACACAAACCAATCATAGGAAAACTATCCTCCTCAAAGGAGACATCATGCACAACCCCACTGACTCATGAAATGCCCTGCAGCAGGTAGTTTGAGGGTTTCATGCCTCAATAAAGTAAAAACCAGTATTTTTGTGCCTTCATACTAATTGCCACTTTAGATCTATAGATGAAAACCACTATGGAAGTGATTACTAATAAATCACATCATGATATTCACAGCCCAAAATTCACTTTGCTCATCACTCAGCAGTGAATAAGAGCACTTTACTCTTAAGTGTAATCCTATTTGTTGTGTCTGTTTTCACAGCAGCCACACTTACTTTCACAGATAGGGTTTCCATGATGTCCTTCTCATCATTGCACACCATTCAAACAATCCCTGGGTCCCCTACAGGGGCATAACTGACAGCCCAGGCTGTTTCAGCTTTCATCAGTCCCCACATTGGGATGTAATGTAAATGTACATCCCATACTGATGTGGCCCCCCCCCCATGGCCCCAGAGCCACGAGGAGATAAGAAACAAACAACCATTTCACCAACAACCTGGGCTTAGCTCTCAGCTCTTATTGGTCCACATGCTAAACTGGATTACCTAAAGCTGGATGCATCCCTCTACTCCACAGAGGTCACTAACATTAGCCCTGTTGTGGAGAAATCTGTGATGGGATTACAGTGACTGCCTGAGTCCACTCAGCAAAACTATGGCAGAGCTGAAAGCAGAAGCAAGATTAGGACAAGCAGAATCAATGCCACCATGGTGCTGTGCCTGTATGCTTTTGCACTCTCATCCATGTGCCATGGCCCACAGCTGCTCCATCAGCAAACCAGGGGTATGATGCCATTAAAAAAAAGCAGCCTCCCAGGGATGCAGGAGAGAGTCCATATTGCTGGAAGTTTTGAAGATGTGAGTATTCAGGGTCCTAGATAGATAAGCTATCCAATCTCCTATTCCCATGAAATGCTGGACCAGATGATGTCTCAAGTTCATTTTCAGACTGGGCTACTGTATGAAAAACCAACCCCGGAGTGTAGCACAAAGGGTTTGTTTTCAACAGCACTAGTCCCTTGACCTGTTTGAACCTTCACCCATGCAAACAGTGGCATCAACCCAAGGGCAGGGTGAGAAAGTATGGCCACAACCAAGGCAAAGGGAGGCAAAACACGATATTCCTGTTTTCCTCTGAAAGGGTTCTCAGGAGGCTCCAGGAAGAACACCATGTGCTAATCCATCCCCAGGTTTCTACAGGAAAATAGTAAGTGTGCTAAGAGGCCTGAACATTGCTTTCACCAAACAACTGCTCTCTCACTTGTTGTCCTGCTTGCAGAGATGAATCACTGCCTCCTGAAAGCTGTAATTTACTGGGACATCGGCTGGCTCTTTGCGGTAGGCAGGTGAAACTGATGCCTCCCCACTTAATTGCCTGTTTTTCTTCAAACTTAAACCTGGTTGACTAGTAGCATCTCACAAAGATTTCGAAACCCAAAAGACAGATTTAGTAACACCTTGCCTTGCTAAAACACTATCCAGTTAAAAACAAGGCACTGCTGGAGGAGTTCCTTAAATTCGAAAGCTTTGTTTTGTTTCCTTTCCTAACTGATCCCAGTGACCTGATTCCCAAGAAATAAGATCTAGTCTTTCCTAAAGGCCTCAAATGTGAGCTGAGGAAGCCTGAGTCAGATCAGATGCAATGAAACATCCACAGCTAATTAACAGGATGCATCAAGCTTTCCTCTCATTTAAAAAAAAAAAAAAACCCTAAATCTACACTACGAAAGAGAAAAGATTTGGATTAATGCTTTAACAAGGTAACAAGGTCCTTCCATGCAATTGTCCATGAGCAAGTGCCCTAGTCCTAGAGCCCCAACACCAACAGGCGTGACCTCCTCTAACCAATTTTTAATTATTTTTTATAATTAAAGGGTAGCCGCAAGAGCTCACCTGCACACTGTGCCTGTTGTGCATACGTACACGACTTGCCGGCACACCCAGAGATGGCCTCACTGATCACACCTGTGGGGAATTAGGTCTAAGAACATGCAGTTCACAAGTCACTGTAGCATGTCCAGGCATGAGATCAGCACTGAGCTTCCTGATCCAGCCACAAGGGCAGTGGCATCAAGCACGTGCTGCTGCAAAGCAGCTGAGATGCCCTGGAAAACACAGCCTGAATCCAGGCCATGTGGGTAAGTCACAATGTGGAGCATGCCCGGCGCCAGGGCAGGATAGATCTCAGTGCTGGCAGAGCATGTAAGCCCTTCTTGGTGCTTACACATATTTTAATGTGACTCACTAAAACTAAGTAGTTCCCAGGGGAAGGGGAGCAGGGGACACTGTGCCTTATTTCCTAGATTGGAAAGGAGATCAAAAGCACTTCCTTGGTTTAATTTCTGCATCTCATTAATCCACCATGAATAATCGGGTGCTGCAATGCTGAGAGCCACGCAGATGGATATCTGAGCTGCTTATGGAATTGGAACTAAGAGCAAAATCCCATCCCAAAGCTTGGACTAAATGATTATATGTTTCAAACATCACTCAAGAAGGTCTACAGCTACTTTTTATACACAAGGTCAGACTAAATGGAAACAACTGCCCTTCAGACCTGACAATCTCTCTTTTTGCATACCCTATAATTTCTATCCCTTTCTCCTTACAATTTTCCTCTGTTTCCGCTATTGGTTCAGACAGTAGAAATAATCAGGATATTTAGGACAATTCAGCTTAGATCAGCTAATTCATTGTATCCTGCAGGCTAGAGGAATCACTAAAGACTAGAAAATTCAGAGATGTCATTTGTCAAAGGCACTTTGAGTGAATTTATTGTATAGATACAATGAGCTTATCAGGTGTTTCCCAATGGAGAGGCTATGAGTGGAGATCGATTTTTCCATTACAATACAATGCCATTTAATGTAAGTATATAAAGTGTCTGTGTCACATCATCACATATTTAGCAAAGGAAATTAAGGACACAAAGGAGAGAGGAGGCATGAATTCTCCAAATGCAGTGCTGTCCAGACAGTAGGAAACACTGAAAATACTGTCTCATGCATTTGGAGCTGAGCCTTTCTGAATAAATTAGCATTCAGCCACTGAGGACACATGGAAGGAAACTTTGCAAAGTGCCAAAAACGACTTGTCTGAAAAGAATTCAGTAAATAGATTCCAGTGTCTGACAAGTGTAAGCTGCACTGAGTATTATCAGAGAGCAGTACCTCTTAACCACATGGACTGATTTGCTAAATGGCAGCTCCTACCAGCTGAAGTCCAAGAAAGATAATCTGAAGGGTCCCAACAAGGCGAGACAGGAATGAGCACAATGACAGATGCTGCCCAAACAGGGTACTCAGAAGTCATTGCATGAAACATATCAATGTGTTATTTATTTTCACAGACTTGTTCCAGATTGTATTTCTGGCACAAGGGGTAAGATCAAGAGCACTTCTCTCAAGAAACTAAGCTAATGAGGATAATTAACGTAACTCCTAAATATATAAACTGCAGATAGTGAGTCTCATTTTAATTTTGCTTTTCAAGCAAAAAAGCAGATGGATTGATCTGACCTGTTTCATGAGACTTTTGCCTTTCCAAAAAAAGACAGTCTCCCTTTAGCTAAAGAGTCATAACCAGGCCAAAATCCTCTTCAGCGCTTTGAGGACATTTCAGGCTCCACCTTAGCTTACTCCTTGACTTCTGCTTCTTCTGCCAAGCAGCTGGCAGCTGTGAGAGAAGGTGACCCCCCCACTCCACTCTCGCTGGCAACAGCATCCACACTGTGGGCCCAGCCCAGGTCCCACTGAAACACAGGTTTCATCCCTTGAACAAAGAAACAACGTAATGGGACTTCGATTCAAAATTCTGGATTAAGGCCAAGTTAGCACTTGAGTTGTGAGGTCTGCAGAGTGCAGGACTTCAAAAGATCAGCAGATACTAGAGAAACACATAATGCAGGGAAAAAAATGAATAATGCAGTATTCATTTTTTCTCATCCATTTCTCTGTATGGATGAGAAAAATATCCAGGAAAATAGTGTAGTACTTATGACCAGTAATGCTTCAATTTTAACCAATTCTGCTATAGGCCAGGAACCAAATAAATGCTTCATGAATAGCAATCCTCTCACAAGGCCAACAAAGAATCATGGAATCAATTACATTGAAAAAGCCCTCTGAGTCCATCCATTAACCCAAGACTGCCAAGCCCACCACTCAATCATACACGAGTGCTGCATCTACATGTTTTTCAAACACCCCCAGGATGGTGACTCCACCACTTCCTTGGGGAGCCTGTGCTTGACAACTCTTTTGGTGAAAAACTTTTTTCCTAATATCCAATCTAAACCTCCTCTGGAACCACTGGAGGCTGTTTCGTCTTGTCCTGTCACTCGTTACTTGAGATAAAAGACCAACCCCCTCCTGGCTACCCTCCTCTCAGGTATAGAGAGGGATCAGGTTCCTCCCTAAGGCCTCCCTTTCTCCAGGTTAGACACCCCCAGCTCCTTCAGACACTTCTTACCAGACTTGTGCTCCAGAGCCTTCACCAGTCCCACTGCCCTTCTTCAGAAATGCCTCAGCAGGAAAGGAGAGGAGCAGTCAAATTGTCACAGCAGGGATCAAATGCTTTTTGATCACAATGACTCACCTCAACTGGCAACTGTTAAGCAGATCTTGGAGTCCACCACCCAAACCTTGCCTGTCTACACACACACACACCCACCCACACACACACACACACACTGCCCCCTCCCCGCCCCCTCCCCCCCACCATTTCTGGACTCCCTTCTCATTCGTATGTGCTACATGGCCCAGCATCTTCATTACTACCATGTCTGAAAATTTTGTTCTGGCCATCACCCACCAAGCCCTCCCTAGCCTCTCATAATGGTCACCAAACTCACACACACCAAAGCTGGTCATCCCTGCAAGCCACCCACAGCATGCAGATCTTCTAATGCCCAGAGGAGAAAGTGGTGAGCGGGAGACATGCTTGTGTTACTGATTATCTCTTCCAATCAGAGCAATCCATCCAGCTGCAAATAAAGGATTTACAGCATCCACAGGAATATCACATCTTGCGCCAAAACTGCTCTGAACCCCCTGACCACCAAGGAAATATCCAAAAGCCTCATCTACTAACAAATTTTGGCATCTGATGGGAAGCAGCACATGGCATGCTCCCAAAGTCTCCTCTCTCTGTTCTCAGTACTTTTAAAAAAGGCATCACATACAGTCAAATTAATATGGATTATATTTAAATGGTTTTTAAAATGCTTTCAGTGCACACAGATAAAATAATCTATCACATGGAATCCCTGCCATTTAAAAGATATATTAAAGAGAACAATATAGACTGCAACTGCCTTTACAATACAAACAGTAATTCTGTCCAGTGGTCCCAGCAAGGCAAGTGATCCCTTTCAAGTTCACACCCAGCGTGCACATGGGTCAGATCTTTGCACACAAACCTGTGACTGTATTTAAAAAGCAGGTACATAACCATGCATACCTGGAGCAGTACATGCTGGCAGGAAACAGAAGCCACACCACATTAAAGGCACTGCTTGTACTTAGGAGCTGTCATAGTACATCTTTAAACACTTAAAAGAGGTCACATATTTCCTCAGTTTAATATTAAAATGGATTAAGATGTAGCTATTTTGAATGGGGATTCCTAAAGTTGGTTGCCACAGCCCAGGTTTGGGGCCACAACCACAGATGCTCAGGCCCAAAGCAGGTAAAAACCCAGTCCCTCACTCACTTCTATCACCAGGACACACAGTGACCACTTTCATCTTTTCTCCTTGCTAACAGATAAGAGGACAACTGCAGAATTTGGGCTGAAAGAAAGAGCAGACCAAAGCTCAGAATCATCACCAGCCTGGGTACCAGACACCTTAGGATCACAGACACTTTCTGGTGCAAAAAGCTCTCACTCAGCAGCCTTGCCTTGAAAGCCCTATAGACTGAGTCAGCCCTATTTAACATCCAAGCAGCCTTTGTTCATTTTTCTCCCATCTGCCAGCCAAAGACTACAACTGGCCTATCCTTGTAGGTTTTTTCCATTCCCCTTTTCTCTCCAAGTATAAAATGCTTTTCGTTGTTTTTCTTCCTATGCATTATTCCACCCATTTCAAGTCCTCCTGTCTGCTCATTTCTTACATGATGCCCCGAAGTTATAAATCTACAGTGCTTTCTCATAGATGACACTTTCACAAACAATGACATCCCAGTCATTTCCCCTCTGGAGTTCTCTGGCGCATCCTGTTTATCATGTATCTTTCTTGTTTGCATTGCAAACTCTTCAGAATAAGGACTTCCCATATTTTGTGTCCTATACTGCTGGAAACATTACTGGAGCTACTCAATTCAAGGCTTTCAAGGCCAGAAGAGATCATTTCAATTATCAAGACTGATCTTTGGCTTACCACACAAATTTCACCAAGTGACTTCTACATTAGGCCCCTGATAGTCTCCATAGAGGCATGGTATTAATGGATGATGAGCACCACACCATTTTTTACTTTACATTTTCCCCAATTTTGTTGCATAGGCAGTGTTTCTCCCCTTCATACTAAAATCTTTCCAGTACTTTCAGCAATAAGCCCATGGCCAAATTTTTAGGAAACATTCTAAAATACACATGCATGTTTCTTCTATGATGTCTCCTAATTTAGTCATTCTGTCTAATAACTAAAACCATTGTCATTAATTACTTATTATACTTTTCATTTTCCTAGTTTATATTTAATGTGCTTTTGCCAAGGTAAGATAGATAAAGATAACAGAACTTTATTACTAATTATAGATTTACCATCCTCCTTGTAAGAAGGTACATCTGTAAAAGATTAAAGAACTGAAACTATCTGAGAACTAGGTAAACGGAGAGAATAAGTTGATGGCATCGCTGGCATGCAAAGGCATTTTTGTGTTAAAAAAGTATGTACAAAAAAATCTTTCATGCACTCTGAATACCTGTATTAACTTTAATGTTCAACATGCTAGAAAATGATCACCTTCATTTTAAAAAAAGAAGAAAGAAAAAAGATTAAATTCCTTTGAGCCAAGTATTAAAAGCATTCTTAAAGCAAACAGATACAAGAAGAATGCTCACAAAAAATCTGGTTTTCATCTGTGTAAAATATATACTGGCTTCAGCTAAAAGCCAATCAATCAATACACAAAGAATAAAAAAAGTTCTAGCCACTTATAAATATTTTTTTAACTACAATCATCTGGCAGTGGAGCACTGCTGACCTAACTTCATGAGCATCTGTCAGCTGGTGATGGCTATGGTGCTGTCAGGAGAAGAAAAGAGAGACATTTTGCTCATTTAACTGAGCAGACTAGAAGTGACCCACCACAAAACACAGAAAGTGGGACAGTCTGGAGGGGAAAAATACCTGAAACAATGTTCATGGAAACCAAAGGAAACCTGCCCTGCCCAGTGCCCCCAGAGCACTGGGGGGGCTGCGAGGCACCTAAAGGCTGCAAGCACAAAGTGCAACAATTCCATCATCACTAGGTGGTTATCCATTCGATTCCAATTTTATTATTTCTCCTAAAAAAATGATATTATCCTACTCAAAGCTGAAGTTTCTAGGAACATGGCATCATACAAGGCATTATACAAGAACGACAAAAGTGCTTCACCAGTTTTCTTTTAATTGCCGTGGCAAGTCCGTTTATTTGGATTTAAGCATCATCCTGGGATGTTCATAATGCCAACAACACAACACAGTGAGGCAGAATGGGAAAGGGAGAGTCAGTGAGACACTCATGTATCTAACTCTTGTCCAAACCAAGTAATTCAAAACACCAGAGGCAACAGCTATAGTGAAAAATACAGGGGGATTAACAATCAAACAAAAACAAGGATTTCTTGCCATTTGCATGGGGGTTTTTTGAGGTGGTAGCCCTCTCACAACTCCAGCAGCTTGAAAAACAGAGCTCTACCAACCTGCCCAGGTACCCTTCTGCATTTTCACCTGCCTGCAAAAGTGGGGTTTAAAGTTGTGGCATCGTACAGCCTGCTCTGCACATGGGCTTTTACGCTCACAGAAGGCACACCAGTTAAGTGAAGAGCCACTGCGTTCACCATAACAATTTCTACTTGGACTTTTTACTGGGCTCATAAACAGGAATGATTCAACAGCCTAACAGGACACCAGCACTACCTGCAGCATAAACCCCATTTCCCCACAAGATTAGGCCAAAATGACATAAGCAACACTCAAGATCATAGCGAAACTTATGTAGCAGCACTTAACTATTATCCCCTGAATTAACTTGAGCTCAGGATGCTCTATTTGTGGGTTATGCTATAGACATAAAAAATAGACAGGAAGGCCACAGCAGTACTACCTGTAATCTTCACAAGATATCTACAACTACATGCAAATCCTAGCAAGCCTAAGTTAAAATACACAAAGAATCACTGAACATTTCAACTTGGAAGGGGCCCATACGGATCACCAAGTCTTGCTCCTCACAGAACCACCTTAGTTTTAACTAAACCCAGTGGCTCCTTGGACTCCAAAAGACATGGTGCCATGACTACTTCCCTGGGGTACCTGTTCCAGAGATCAACCACAGCGGAGGCAGAATTACCAACTTCCACCAGATTTATGACTCAAAAATACAGGAAAAAAGAAGAAGGGAAAAAAATAAGAAAAAAGCCAAAACAAAACAAAAAAATTCACCAACCAACCAAAAGACCCCCAACAAACCAAAAAACAAAAAAAAACAAAAAAAACAAAAATAAAAGAAACAAGCAACCTAATTTACAGTCTTGCTATGGTTAAAATGAAGAACTGAGCAATTGTTTTCTGACACAATAGGCAGTTGCTGAAAGAAATCAAGAGAAGATCCTGCAATCCATCTTGGAGACTGTCCAACAGCTTGGAAAATGGACTGTCACTTCATCCATCAGGAATTTCTACCACCCAACCAGCTACAACGTGACCCTGGCTGGCAGGGAGCAGGACTGACGTCTCTAGGATTCTGGGAATCAAACAGTTTCACCCTTCTAAACACATACCAATTTGCCTTCACATTTTCCAAAATTACCAGTACAAGGAGACTGCTTTCAGTCAAATACTCTGCAAGCAAAGAAAGTTTGTCCAAATTAGTGCTGAGAATTGGTGAAGATTAGCTGATTGCCCCAAAGACAATTTTTTTTCCTGCACCAGGGGCTTACTACTATGCTACCTTCAATCTATCCAAGCTTTTGATGAAGGAAGGATGTATATTTCACACATGCTGATGACTTTTATTACCTTGGAAGAGCTGAAGAAATGTTTTGTATGCACCAGTGATCTCACACACCAGATGAGGAGTACGGCAGAGGTATGGTGGGGTCCAGCCTGCGGTGAGCACACTCTCAAACAGCCTCTGCACTAGGATTCAGACATTCAGAGTTTAGATGCCTCTGTATAAACCACACAGGTGCTATCCCACCCACACAGGAAAGAAAGAAAGGAGGGAGTTTATTCAAGTGACCCATATTCCCTCAGTGCAACAGAAAGGAGTCTGGATAGTCTCCAAGCATGGCAACAAACATGGGAAGTACTGAACCTGCAATTACAGCAGCCCATGGGGACAACAAAATCACCATTAGTCCAGGAAGATCAGAAACCACAGAGGAGTTTCAGCTCAGCCTCCCAGTGTACCCAGGGGTACAAAATCTATTGTCACAACTGCAATGTCTCGCTTGCTTAACTACCCACACAGAACCAGTTCTGTTAGGACTTCATGGACAGACGAGTCATGCAGGCCAAACGCAAATGTCTAAAAACAGCAGCAGGGTGGGGATTATTTTTTTAAATTATTTTGGAACTGAACTGCTGCAGCACCCTTTCCTACACAAAAAAAAAAAAAAAAAAAAAAAAAAAAAAAAAAAAAAAAAAAAAAAAGTCTGCAGAAGTAACATATAACAGATATAGGTGCATTAAAAAACCCACTAGCTTCCAGAGTGACTTTTTTGTGACTGGTCAGGATTGGACATAGCAGTAAACTGCAGCAGTTCTTTCTAAAGAAGAAATCACCTCTGACTGCATCTGTGAAAAATATTTTGAATGGCGTATTTCATTTTAGCCCCGTCTCTGCAGAACCTGGTTAGTTAATTTAACCCTCTGTGCCAACAGTTTCTGTTGCCGTGCTGGAATCTGCACATAATGTGATTCAGCTCAGTGCTCACAGTGCTCCAGGGATCAATTACAATTTTATACATCAGTGTTTCATTACTGAGCCATGAACCTCCTCCAGCCAATCAGACCCTCAGCTCCACGCTCCAAGACTCTAATCTTTGAAAATTAGGTATTTGGCAAGATACACTGTAAGAAAGAAAAATTGCCGGACTCATGCTGTTTTGAATACATCCAGCTTCCATTCACAAATACTGCCATTGCAGTGGCCACTAGATGTTTTCAGTGATGTGATTAAAAAGGAAGCGATGATAATTATGGAGTGGAAATGCACTCTCATCTGTCACTTCTCTTGGAAAATAATGAGCTCTCTTCCTTGTTATGTTCACTGCAATGTATCTTTGGAAAACTCTTATAGAGATTAATGCTCAATTGCTCTAAATGAGCTTAGCTTTATTTATTCTAGGAGAGGATCTGGTCCCAAAGTCCCAATAAGCAATTACTTCACTATCCTCATTAAAGGAAAATCCTATATGGTAGCTAAGACAGGACTTTGGCCCCATGTCTCCCCTGTAAATTCAGCGGTGGAGATTTGGCATGCTTTATATCAACATGCCATGCCTAAGTGCGTACTTTAAATGAGGATAAGACACACAACAGCAAACACTGTAAATCTTTGCACAATAAGGCAAACTCAACATTTCTGCAGCTCATCTTCAGCTTTGCTGCCTCCTCCCCATGCGCTGCCACAAGATCAGGAACCTCACTGAGCTAGCAGCACAGGAAACTCATCTGCAGCACTATAACTATCAAGTTACTATCTGTACATAATAACCAAGGTGATATAACTATCACTTACTATCAAGTAAATACTTGAAATAGTTAGTTCTTGAGCATCGGCTCTGTAGCGGAGATTTTGGGCAACAGAAACACCGTGTGCCCAGACAATGCCTGTGCCCCCGCTGGACTGGAGGTACCAAGAAGGGAACTTGGCCGCCAGGAGGAAAACCCTGGGGAAAAAGCAAGTGTGCTCTGAAAACCACTGCAATTCCAGTCATCTGTTTTGAAACTGCAAGTGCTGTAAAGTGACAACACACAAGCCACAACCACATGTTGGAGAGTTTGTTTTAAATCACGAGGTGAAAATAAGAATCCATTATAACTCTGTTTAACATTCCCGGGCTGGTATGCAGCTATGCAGCCCACGCAACACCACAGCTGTGGTAGTGAGTTCTTAAAAATCTGTTCCAATAGGAGAAAGCATCAGAACCAAAAAATTAGGGCAGTGCTAAAAGTCTCAGACAGCTGCAATCATCCCTATGCAGCCTTTCCTCTTCCATCACCTCTAACACACCAGGTGAATCCAGGCGGTAGGAGAAAAACTAGTTCATGTTTGGAAAGTATTTTTTGCACAAGTTTCACAGTTCAGCAGATCTAAGGATCAAAGCCTCTTATACTGGCCACCCAAAGGACAAACGTTCCCTTAAGTAGCCGTGTTTAGAATTGGGGACTTTCCATACTTTGTGGAAAGCAGCTGGAATTCAAGCAGAAAATTTTTAAACTAAGTGATAAAAAACCTCTGTCATGCAACTAACTTAAAGAGATCAGCCCCATAAAGGCTTCAAGCACCATTAAAACAAACAGACAAAAAACCCCCATACACTGCGCAAATGACACACAACTGACTGCATATTAACAAACATATGACATTTCCATTACTTCAACAGAGGTTCTGTGAACCCAATGCTGGCATTCTGATGAGCAAATATGTGCAGAACAGCAGCAAGAAACATATGCCAGGCACTGAAATAATATAAATTTTAAAATCCTACCTTCAGACGATTCTTTAAGAGAAAAAGATCTGTTTGTGATCTGTGCTCCTCCAGATACTAATACAATGACAAAACTCTAGATTGTCTCTTCAAATCCACACACACAGAGCAAGTTGTCACACATGGATTTTTGCGGCTGGACAGCAAATGCTGTTTACTTTCAAAGTAGTGTAGTCCTGACTCTCACTGCCTCAGCTGAATACTTCACAGATGCCACCGAGTTCCTAATCCCCCTCTGGGCCAAGGAATGGCCTGTTTGCTCCTTTTACGTGCTAGAATTCTCCAGGCATGCTTTAAAGCCACTGAGCAAAGTGGCTTTAAAGCAGTGAAGAGTGGGTTTGTAGTACTTCACCTTCCTCAAATGCTGATTTTAGTGAATATCATGCAAGTACAGACTTCTCTTTCTGGCACACGTATTCACAAAACATATTAGGCTAATCCCCTAGATATGTTGTGTTCTCCATTAATGATTTAGATTATTGGCCACTTTAGGCATATACAACACATGCTTCAAAATATAGGGGGTTTTTTTTCTATAATGACCCACTTGGTACGTTTGAAGTTTTTAGAAACGGCTGTGCTGCTTGCTCAAAGCTCTGAGACCACAGTAATCCTCTCCCAACTCGAACCAGCTTCTATGAGCCTCACAGAGATGATCTATTCTGGTCTTTTGGCACTAACCATAAAGGAAGACATAGATTAAGGTTTTCAAAACCATTTCTGCCAGAGACACACGAAGATAAGTGAGTGAGACAGTGACAATTCTATTTCAGTAATGCATTCAATGCTTAGAGATGACACAACTGATATTTTCAGTCCTAGTCATTCCTACAGTTAATAAGAGCAAAAATTAAAAATGCCGTTCCCACTTTACATTCAAATCATCAGTTTCATGTATCTATTATTTTTCTGAGTTTGTTTTTTTGTTTGTTTGTTTTTTTAAGATGAAAATAAACCTTTTCCAGGAACGGGTAAGTGTTGATAATAAAAGACTAGAACACAAAACCATTCTTCTCTGTCCAAGAGGAAATATTTAACATCACAGCCCTGACACATGTACTGTTGTTGCCAACACCCCATACACGCAGCGCCTGTCTGCATGTGGATCACCCACCAGCCCAGCTCCACAATCCATCCTGTTTACTATTTAGGACCAGGGTTAAAGACAAAGCAAGCTCCACCTCCCAAAAGGCACAAGAAGGGCAGCTTGTGCAGATGTCGAAATTCTGGTGAGAAAGATAAACTACAAACAGAATTCCTAAAAAATCTGCCTTGGGACAGTCTTATCTAGCAATTTCACTAATTCCCTTGACAGGGAAAGTAGGGGACTGTGAATGAAATCTGCAGACAATAGATAGCTGAGAAAGTCTGTCAACTCAGAGGATGGGCAGAAGCGTATTCAGAACATTTGAGGACTAGAACAACTGACAGGAGGTACAGCTTGTAATAAAGCCAAGTGCAGTCATGCACTTTAGGATTAAAGGAATATGTTCTGCAGCTTGAAAGCTCAACAGTTGGAAGTGATATAGAAAGGGAAAGATTTGGATGGTTTAGTGGCTCATGGCAAGAGTGTAAAAAAAACAGATGTTGTTCGAGGTCTCAGTTAGGAATGGGAAAATATGCAAGACACTAGTAAGGTCTCAGCTGGAACAATGTGCAATTTCAGGTTACAGAGTTCAGGAAAGGTTATGTGACACTGAAATAGTGCAAGGAAAGGCCAACAGGATGACCTCTCCCATGAGACAAAAAGGCGATGGCTTTGCTACTAGAGCAAAACTAAGGCTCTCTTTGAGGGGGGAAAAAGGAAAGATACAGCATTACAAACCATCTAAGAAGAGGCTTCGGCTGGAACTTGAAAGGAGGCTTGCAAGAAGTAAAAAACTAAGTAGTACACCGATTGTTCAGTACCTGAAACTCCACAGGATGACTGTTGAAGACAGCCAAAAATATGGCCAACCATGCAGGAGATGCAAAGTTGGTCCTGATAATACACATCCTCACGATCTACAGCCCAGCAAGCCCACCAAACAAGGCTCAGGAGCTGCTTGCTACCCCAGAACCTCCCACACCTTCCCCCACCTGCCACCAGGTCTTGTGCTGTCACCACACAGACATGGTGTTTAAGTGTATGGAGAGTCCACACTCATGACACACACAGTAGAAGGTACTTTGGCTTCCCAAATCTCTACACAGTTGAAAAGTGGATGACTTCTCCAAAGAAAACTTGAGGCTATGCCCAAACCAAGTCAAAAGAAGACAACAAAGGGAGGGTGGTGAAAAGCACAGCAGATCACTCAAAATTAGTTAGAAGAGACACACTTCTAAAGGAAAGGAGGTGGTTGGTGGCTGAAGGCTTTAGAAATCATCACTGCGATAGCATATAATTCACCTTCATGGATGAACTCCCTCACTATTTGCCAACACTGCCCAATAAAATTAAGAGTGCAGCCAGGTTCAAACAAGGGCAGTTGACTATCTTGCTACTCCAAATTAATCTCTGTTTCAAAGGAAAAACATGAAGTTAAAAAGGGGACCAGGGTGAGAGAAGAAAAACATAGAGTCTAATTAATGTCAATCAGTATAAAGGCCCGTGACTGATGCTTCTGACATTACCCTTCCAGTGTTCCTGCAGACACTCGAGTGAGCGTGAGGCAAGTGTACTGTATGAGAAGTGAGATTAGGCAGGAGGTGCCTGGAAAACCCACACAACACAAAAACATCTTTCTGAAATATTTATATACGAATACCTTTTCCATGTGTTGCGGTATAGAGACCTATGGATGTTTATGCCTTCTGAAGCATCTCAACAGCAAAGGCTTAAAATGCCTCTGCCACAGGACAGAAATTCCTCCACTGCCACAAGGAGACGTACAAGAAGAACTACCCCACAAGCTTTTCTTCTGTGAATTTACCATCCCACCGCCACCTTAGATTTAGAAAAGACACAAACAGAACAACCAGCTCATTTCAGACTTATTTTCCTATGACCAAATACTTTGCCCACAAAGGGCCTTCGTGTGTACTTATTTTTGCAGTTACTGTACTCTATGCAAGCTTCAAACCTTACAACAAAACACAGGGTATTTTTAGGTCATCTAAACTCCCTATCCATGAGAAGAAAATGAGTCATTAGTTAATTACATCGTTTATACAAACAGAAATTACCAATTTCCCTCTATTCTTTGGATCACAATCTAGTGCTTTCACTGGCTGCATCTTTGGGACTGGCAGATCTGACATTCCCTTCATTAAGCAGAATTCTGAAAGTCGTCCTTGCAACACCAAAGACAATAATTTCCTATTCTTAAACAAGCACTGGCAGAAGGTTTTGCCAAGCCACGGGAACTCAGAGTGGAAACTATTTGCATATTGTAGCTTTTGAGTTCCAAATTATATGATAATCACTTCTTTGAAGAGTCCTTAAAACTATCAAAGTGCATTCCCATGTCCCAGACCACTCTCTTGCAATTCACCTGAAACACAAATAACTGCCTTTGGCCAATTCCATGCTGTTTTTACAGGGCAGCTGAGCTCATGTAAGACAATATAAAATTATTTTTCCCTGTTCCTCCTGAAGTGCCCTGGCTCCTCAAGCCAGCTGCTGCACTTTGCTGGCAGCTGCACTCTCTTAAATTTTAGTTTTAATGGCAAAACTAATTTTTCAGCCATGAAAAGTTCAGCTTTCTACATCCTCAGCAGCTACTTCTGGAAGGCTGCTCAAGTACCATTGCTGAGTGGCAACTTCTTTATTAGTTTCTTTGCTCCAAGACCATCTTGGCTGGTCTCTACTTCTGCTTCATGGAAGGTGTATCATGTTTTTTAAGTGAAAGCAACACTTTAAAAGGATTGCAGCCGCTGGACATGAGAAGAAAGGAAACACTATCTATCCTTATCCAAAGTTTAAAATAGAGCCTATAGCTAGGAAAGAGCGGACACATTCTTACAAATATGTGTAAATCACAAATAATTTAAATCCAGCTGGAGAGTGAGTACCCTGAAAAGAGGTTTCCCTTTGAAGCCCTGTAACTTCTGAGCTCCCTTGGAAGAGCCCAGCAATATGTCAAGCAGACAGAAAATGCTGCTGCATGGACACACATCTGCTCTGGCTACAAGATACATCCTACCTGCTTCAGTTTACTTCCACTGCTAGCAGGCACTTTTCAGAGCTTTTCATTTGCTTTCTCTCACGGATGTGTCCAACACCCTAGAGGAGGGTCCCATTCCCAAGCCCTTTTTCACTCTTGCTCCTACTCTGCTATTCAGACACCAGCACTGGGAATTCAGACGGGTAGCACAGTTTTAGGTCTTGCATCAGTGTTGGGTATTGTTAAGCAGGTGGTGCCTTCCAAAAGCATTTTACTTTTTTCACCTATATTTCATGAACAACATGAAAAAGCTGAGGTGATTTCATGCACAAAGCATTTCTACATCCTTCACAGCCTTCTTTCCAGGAGAGATACAGGAAATAACTTCCCTTTGCTGAAGAAAGCAACTTTTCCCAATTTCTTATCTGTTGGCTCATCATCAACCAAGCAGTGGAGAATTTACACCGGAGATACCACTCAGTCAATAAACAAATCTGTTTTATACTCAACCCCAAAAAGCCTGTGTATCAGCTCAGCATGTCACACTTCTCCCTAGGTCACTGGTCAAGACCCACAGAATCAAGACAACAATTTCAATAAATATTTTCACATTAAAGAATCTGGGAAAAAGCCAAGAACTTCAGCCAATTGGATGAATATACAGTACAAGCCAAGCAGTCCCCTATGGTTATCCTGTCTCTAAAAACTGGCCTCTTAGCAAGTAATTTACATCTCATGCTCATTCATATTTTAAATGGGTCTTTTAAAAGCTGTTTCCTACATGTCAGTGTGTTAAAGGATCTCAGTAACTTTTTGCTTTTGTTGCTGCATCCCCCCTTTTCAGCTTTGACCTAAAAGAGCACCAGAGTTATAACTGGATCAACCCACATCGCAAAATATCCTGCCCCAAAAGAGGAAGGTCAGTGTTTGAAGACAAAGGACAAAGGTCTCTTGCCTGGTATCGTTAGTTGACTGCAAGATAATCTGTGAACAAACAGCACATAAGTCCGACCCCACCAAAACATTCTTCACCATCCTTACAGATAAGAACTTGAAAATAAGCTTCCTTCCTGTTCAGTAGGACAAGATTCTTGTTCCACTCTACAACTTGTTGTGTCAGCAACATCATCACTGTCCTTGCTGCTCTCCCAGTTCACCAGCAGCTGCAGGGATTTGCAGATACATTCCCTGTCTCTTTTGTATATACTCACAGTAGTACTTGGAAGCCACAACAGTTTCTTGAGACAAAAGGTCAAATTCTGCAAATTACTACAAATTTCAGGTCTGGCAGGATTCATCTGCAGCAAAGAGCTTCTTCATGTTCTTGAGATATGTGGGACAAACCAAGATGTGGAGAGACAAGTGAACTACACCAGTGTGGATCTAAATCTTCAGAAAGCAATCCTGGCTGCCACGCCAACAGCACTGCATAAATTAGGTTTCATATTTACATTGGATTTACATAATATTAGTTTTAGTCAATCACTTACTGTCAGGAGGAGAGATAAATATGAAAAAACAAAACATGACACGGGTATGACATGCCCCAAAGCCAGCACACCTGGGCCAGCTCACTTTAGCACAGGGCTAAGCAAACACAGCCACACTGCATCCCATGCAGGTCTAGGGGTAGCAGAGCCACCTTCTCCTAAGGCTTTAGGGATCTACTTAAGCTGAGACAACACAGAGTGCTGTGATCACCTTCCTACAGCCACTAGTCCTGCAGATTGGCCTCTGAGACATCAGATGGACTGAGGCTGTGTCCTCAAGTCAGAGAGTTTCTACACACCTCAGCTCCCTACAACTCTGAAAAATAGACCAGGGCCTGTGCCAGGTTTTGGCTCATGTGTCTTCAACCACTGATCACCATGAACATTCACAAAGCACTCTGCAGAGAAGACAACATTTTCCCTGAATCTTGGACTAAGCTCTTAGTCATTTACTACATTTTGGCCTACAATAATATAATGCCACTGTGTATTTTAACTGAATATATTATTCCTCATTAGCAGTCTCAGGCTGTTACAAGTCTTTAGCGCAGCAAAACACTGAGTGCAACTACTCCATGAGTGATAACATTGCCATGATGAGCGAAATGTTTCTTGTTCATCAGGCAGAGCAGAGGTACCAAATCCTGCTCTACAAGTTGTGAGCCATCTCACAGGCAGAGCACGCTCTGCTGCAAACCCAACCTCGTCACTACAGCGACAGCTACCACAGGGCAAGGTTGGGAGAAAAGAAAGAGGAAGAGGGAAGAAGAAAAATTACAAGACTCTGAAAAAAAGTGTCTCAGCCTACAATGAATGAAAGTGCACGTATCTGAGTCTGTATGTGAAGTCAGGGCATATTCAGGTACTCAACTAGGATGTTTGCAGCCAGCATTTTCAGTCAACATTCCTCAGGGGCTGCTGTCTTTCTGCAGTCCGCAATCCCTTGCAAACACACAGTACCCACAGCAACATCCATTTCTATCCACATATGTCAAACAGGCTACCATCTAGCTCCCTGCAATCACAGTTCTACCAAGACTGTGGACCTTAAATTACCTTACAGAACCAGCCAGAGAAAAGCAAACTTGACTCTTGTATCCCAGGGCTAGAAGGAGAGAAAACCTAACACCCAAACCAGCAAACAACTCTGAATCCAAACGAGCCATTTTATTAAGGAAATAACATCTGAACAAGGCATGCTGCACACACACACATTCTGCAGCTGGAATCTCTCGAGCTGATGCATCTCTTCATGATACATAACTCAGAAAATAATTCAGCTCAGCCTTGGAGGGCTGGTGCTAGCAGCTCTGTGATCCTATCAAGCACAAAGCTTGGTAAAAAGCTAAGCACAGACATTAAAAGATATACAGAGCTAATCTGCTGAGAATCATCTTTCTCACTTCCCCCCCTCCCCCCCACCCCCCCCCAGTGCACTCTGTGGACAAAATATTATTTCAGAAAGTCACCAATGTTCAGTCTCAAGGGAAGGGTTCTGGATGACCAGAGAGAAGCTGTGAGCCACCACAGCTCACGGCAGTTACCTATCCCCTTCCCTGAGTCCCCCTGCTGCCAGACAGCATGTGTCAGGAGGAATGCGTCTGCATGCAAAGAGAGGACACTCTGCACCAGGGCAGAGAGGATACTCTGCACCAGGGCAGAGAAAACTGCTGTCTATTGGTAGGGTTAGAAACACCTTTACTGAGAGTGCCCCACAAACAAAAAAATGTAGGCAGCACCCAGACCCACACTGTGCTGTCTTCGTACATTTGTACCCTAAGCCCACGTGATTTAGCATACTTTAGGCAATAACAGTGAAGAACTACATGGCATTGACATACTGTTTTGCACTTGCTGGAATATGGGCATCATCTACACAGAAACAAAAGAGATCTTCCTGGCTTCACATAGCTGACTAGATTAGCAAGTTCTATCTTACTGCTTTGCTACCCCCACAAGCACCTCAAACACTAAATATCAGTGACAGAACAGCCCAACACCTTCCCCTTTCAGTTTGGGGTACAGTGGATACAGAAATCTGGCTGCCACAAGTAGGACAAGCACCCTGGTTCTACAGTCTGGCTAAAGCTCTTTCCCTCCTGTCCTTGGCATTTGAAGGAAGATATTCTCCACCAAAGAGAGGGCATACAAAAGATGCTTCACAAAGGAAAGTTCCTGCCATCTCACTGTACTTGCAGAATAGGATTCCTTCTGCTCACACACAAAGTTAATCATAGTCATACATCTGCTAAATCACAGCAAGATCCTTCCACGGCACCACAGGTTTTCTATTTCAAGTGGATTAATAATTTGCAGGCAAGACACTTTCCTGACCATGCAGAAAAATCATGACATAAAGGATATATCATTAACACATTTCCACTAAAAGATCACACACAGAGATGTATCAGGCAAGATGACTAACCCTTCTGTTGAGAGCAGATCCATGAGAGGAATGAAATTCTAAATTACGATTTTCTAAATACCAAGATAATATTTAGTCACTAAGTAAAATCTTTCCAAGACGTAAGAAGTAGCTTAAGAGACACTCTTTACAGGAAATAAAAGTAAGAACCTAATTTCCAGCTTCCAATAGAGTGGCAGGACCTTGGTGTGACAGATCCCAAGACTACACAGTTCAAGATGAAGAAAAAGCCTTCTTACCCACTTTTTACCAGTACCACCCAGAGGCCTTCTATCTCTCCATCCCTTCTCAGTGAAAGGGGATCCTCTTTCTGAGCCAGGAGAGGGAGCCAAAGGGACACTCCCTACTGTGAAGAAAGGGTGCGTGATGCAGGGATAAAGAAATTGGGATAGAGAACCTCAATTTCTATTGTTGAGGGTATTAATATCAGTCTATTGCTGTCAGTACAAAACTGCAATTCTCAGGCGCTGTACAAGGGACAGCTACATAACTCACAAAACAGCTCTAAAAAAGTTGAGACACCACCCACCTGAGCTAGCAAACACCAGTTACTCCTCTTAATCCACAATTTAAGAATATCTCCGAATTAGAAAATTAGGCCATATACGAATTTCTAAGAAACATGCTGACCAGAGATGTCAGGCATCAAAAGTACTGCCAGGGGACAGATGAATTAACCTTTATCATCAGAACTGCTGCTGTTTCAGACACTAATGTATGATATTTCTGAACAGCACAGATTGTGGATGCATTCACAAACCCCAGTTCTGTAAGCCAAATGCACACATAGTGCACTGTTGTGCAACACAATACTTAAGAGGCTTCCCATCTGCACTCCATTTCAAAGCATATTTTATTTGTTAGCTTCATTTAGAAGGTTCCCCAGTTCCGTTGCAAGAGAGGACCCTGCCAAAACTCAGCTGAGCAGAAGCACTGGATTTGTATCACCACAAAGTAACTATGAAATAAGAATGAAGTACAGCTCTGCCCTACATGTACCAAACACACTAAACACCAACAGACTTTTGTTTGCTCAGGGATTAGGAGATATTTAAGGAACATGATGGCTGTGGCACTTGAATGCCACCAAAAGCTCTCCTAACTGGAACCCAGGAACCATGATAGACTTAGGCAGTAATAATTCAGCTCTATTTTTTGCATTCAGTGGAAAGACTGTATTTTCCTTATTAAAAGCCTTTGGTACGCAGGCTTGCCAAGAGAAGCTCTTCTGCAAGGCTTTCAGCAGCGCTTTCATTTTAAAAATCTGGCGTTCGTGTGTCTTACAGGAAAGCCTTTTGTGCCTGGAGTTGTAAAGATTTTCTCCAAACGAACTGTTTAGTGGTTTTGAACCGAGTCCTGCCCCCACGGGAACGCATATCCTACTGCCAGATCCCAAATGAAGTTTCTGCCCAGCTCCGAGCCCGATGCCCCTGGAACGGGTCGGGGAGAGTCCCGCAACCCGCGGGACACCGCGGCTCCCGCCGCCCGCACGGACCCTCCCGACCCCGGCAGCCGCAGAAGAGTCCCCCCCTGGGCCGCCGCGCACCCGCCCCGCTCCGGCCGCAGGCACAACTTGCGGATCCACGCTCCTGTCCGCCTCGCCTCCCGTCCTTCCGCCGCGCTCAGCCTCCCCGCCACCGCCGGCGACACGGCTGGTCCCCGCAGCCCGCCCCCCCGCAGCCCGCTCATCCGCTCCATCACCTGCCGGCGCCGAGCCGCGGAGCCGGTGCGCGCCGGCGGCGGTGGCCGTGCTGGTGCCTCTGCCCGTGCTGGTGCCGGTGGCTGCGCCTGTGCCGGAGGCTGCCGCTGCTGGCAGCGCTGTCGCTACTGCCGGTTGGGAGGCACCTTCGGCGGCGGCGCCGCCGCCTCCCGAGCGCGGGGCGCGGCTGCAGGCGGCCAC